>JANJYQ010234342.1:324-10974 GCA_024605255.1 Rastrelliger kanagurta | reverse complement strand
ACACACACACACACACACACACACACACACACACACACACACACACATGAATCACTAAACAACTGAAATGTGGTCAAGATCCAGGTTAATTTTTCAGCATCTCCAACATTTTATGGACTACATAATTGAAAAAACCCCAGATGAATCAATAATGGAAGCCTACATGCTCATACTACACTTTGGTGCACAGACATGGCAGTGCCTTGTCACTGCCTACCTGTCTTGGGTCTCTGGGCATGCCGGTCTGTAACTGTGGTGAGGGCCTCCCCCCTCCTGCTGCCGGGACAGTGGTTTGAGGTGGCAGTGTGGCTCCCCACCTGTCCTTCAGACCCGCCCCATGGGGGCTTTCTGGGATGCTGCTGCAGAAACCAAGCAATTGATCCCCACCTCAGCTCCAAACCACACTAAACACGGCACTTGAAAAAAAGTTCAGCTTTTCCATCATGGATTTGCCAATGTAGTGTAAGTGTAAAAAATGTTGAGCCCTTGAGAAACACCTCTTAAGCTTTCTTTGTATGTAATTTATACAGAAAATAAGGCGTGTGCCAAGAATCATAGAGAGTGCCTCTTTAAGCATAACAGTCATGGCCTCTGAAAAATGATCAAAGCCCACTCTTTAATCGTCAACATTCATGAGTTCGTTTAAAATGGAATTGCTCCACCTGATGTCTACTAGTCAGTATAATCGACGACGCTGCTTGACAGATGATTGCAAAACAAGACGTGAGAACAAACGATCTGGAAGGAGCAAGACGGAAAGCAAATTATGGGAAATACATGTGTTACATCAATAATGCTGTATTGATAATTTCATTATTAAAGAGAGAAGAAGGAATGTCTCAAAAGAATAGCAACTCACACAACCATGTGCTAAAAGTGGATTTCTGATCACTTAGAAAAATGTTGAACACACACTCTTTGGTTCAGTTTATCTTGGATTTTAAGCATTTCTAAATCCCAATTGAGCCAACCACAGGAGTAGTTTAGGAAAAGTCAACCTTTACCACCCAGAGAACGTCTGATCCAATTCCACTGACACAACAAAAGACATACTTGTGAAATTAATCAAAGGTATGAAAATTTCCGCATATAATCACAGCCCTGTCACCTAATTGGCACACATCTGTTGATTGGTCCAGGTTTATATTAAAAAAATCCTAAAGAGTTAGATGCAAGACTAAATTTAGTTTCTTTCACTAAATTACATTCTGTCGCACAAAAATACACATTGAAGAATTTTATCAGAGCCTTTTAAATGCAATACAATGCAACATTTGAAAATTAGGTACACTTTCCTGCACTAATCTATCACAACAATCTCTAATCCTCCAAGGATGTTATAGCTCACTGCCAAACAAATTAAGATCAAATCCTGTGCAGTTTCCTGTGCAAAAAAAGGAGGGTAGGATGCGGGCAGTGGGAGCCATGTATTTCACAGGAGTTGAGATTTGTGTGTCCTGGCCTAGGAACAGCCATCTAGTAGTGCTCACACAGTATATTTTCATCTGTTGACAATCCAAACTCTACTTAAAGGACACACACTTAGTTGTAGACATTTCTGTCAGAAGGAAAAATGAGACTCCCTCTCTGGCCCTTGTTGATGCCCATTTGGCCTCCTGCCTGTTTGTATCATAAGTACTCCTCCATATATTTGCAATACTATTATGATTTGGGCCTTTCCCGTTTTATTTGGCCATTGAATACAGAGACACACTTGCTCATGTCCTCACTGAACTTAAAGCAAACATAACTGTGTGTGAACTTTCATGTAGTGAATGAAGAATTTCTATTAAGGCTCTGCTGAGGCACCCATGGGACGCCATGTTGGATCATTTGGGGGGGAAAACTTAATGTTGGTCATCCATCTCCTCAACATGTAATGCATTGACATGAAAGGATCAACACAAATTTGATCTGTTGGAGTAACTGAAAGTGCCTCTTCTGCAACGGCCGTTATTCACCACCGCAGATGCCCTGCGAAGGAGCTTGTAGATCTTTAATCCACTTCAGTTCAGGAGATCACGGATCATTGCTTCGTAGCAGTTCACTCTAAGTGCAATTGGCATTTATAAGTAGTATAAACAGTTTATAACTGGTTTATAATGCAGAAAAGTTGTTAGCAGAAGTGTTTATTAATAGTAATATAAAGTATGTCCTCACAGAAGACATTGATTGTTCGCAAATACTATACATTAGTTTTAGTCTTCCCATATTAAAATGTGTTATAAACTATTTATTAAATACGTATATACTACATATGAGTGAGAAACTGTTAACCACCTATTTACTTTCTGCCAAAGAATTAGATCATATTTGTCTGTTAAAGCCAGCAGCATGTTAACATTAACTTAGTGTAAAGACTGGAAATAGCAAAATAACTACCCTGCCTCTGTCCAGGGGTACCAAAATCCACCCACCAGCAGATCTCTAATTAACATGTTAAACCTTTAACTTAAATTTGCTGTTTCAAGGGGTGTTATGTACTAGAATTTTTCTTGGCTGTGAGTGACTGACAGTCAACCAGCAGAGACTGCAGAAAGTTAAAGTGAAAAAAAAGCTCACTTTCTTGTTAAAATAACATACTTTTCTTTGTTATTACTAAATTATTCTGTTTTAACAAGAGGTTTTTCGTGTGATAACAACATAACACTTTATTTTTTGTTGCATTGTAAAACCTTCTCGGTATTTCACAAAATTAACGAGTCTTATTGAAACAAACACTTCTGATTATAACATGATAAGCTGGTAGGTTGTTTTATCAAATAACCATCAGTACAGTATGTTGGTAAAAAAAGAAAAAGATTTTGAAGAGATGACTTGATATTACTGAGATATGTTCATCATGATGCCATACTAGTACACTATACTACTCGTACAGTGTTCAAGTAACTTTACTCTGACTACAGTGCGAAAATCACAATCACCATCCCTGCCCAAACAGAAATGTATCCACTGTCCCCGAGCACAAACCTGGCTCCCTCGTGACAAGGCCTCCAGGAACTCACTGTAACTCTATACTTCAATAATTATGGGTACTTCTTTGAGCCCACACAACCAGCAAAGTGACATTTGTCTTAGTCTACATGCAATGATGTTATTAAAACAGACATCTCATTTGTGAGATTTCAGACAGCGTATTCAACTTTATTCATGGTTCATCACCAGGTCTCCTTTTACATGCCTCTAACAGCTGAAGTGAATGGTCGGTGACTTGCGATGGACAGAGAGGGCAACCTCACACAGGTGACTGCCAGACTCTTGAGTTAACAGGAAAGAAATATTTCCGTGCTTAACTTGGCCGAAGTTCTCAACAGACCTGCCTCTGCTTAGTCTTTCTGTCCGCATGGCTGAACACTGGTACTGGACCAGTATGGGAAGAGCCAAAGACTTCTCAAAAGCCTCCTGTGATGTGTCGGTTGTGACACCGCCATGCCCCTTAACTGTTTCCTCTCTTTCCCAGATGCCTAGGTTCTGAGCTCACAGGCCCTTCACTCAAGCGAGTCACCATTTGGGAGCGTCAGCATTAACTGTACCTAATGAATGAGAAATAGACAATCAACAGAGACTCAGCAGCACTCATGGGTGCAAGTGCCAGATCAGAGAACATGCCAACAGCTCAGTGCATTCAGCATTTTATTGCAATCGTTGGCAGGTCTCAAGCTCAATTTTCAGTTAGGTACCAAAAAAGAAAAGGGAGTGGATTTTATCAAAGTTGACAACAAGAGACCTCTTGGGGGACCTTTGTGTGAGGTGCCTCCATAGACTGACATGACTGTGTTTGTAATTTCCTTACTGGTCGATTTGGGGTCTTTCTAGTGTCAAGTTATTTCAAGTAATAGCTCTCAGCTCTGTGCCTACTGCAGCCAGGACGCATTCCTAAAAACCTGGTACTTCAGCTGATATGATCTTATTTTTGCACTCCTGAAAATTGAAACTTTTTGGCCTTGCACTGCTTGAATGGACTTTTCTTTGCCTTGACCTAAATCAGAACTATTTGGTCAGTGGATAAGGAGGTGCACCATGTGGAAAAAGCACTTGTCGTTATGTTTACTGTCCTTCCAGGAGGTAGTCTTGATGGTTCGGCTCTTGTAACAGCTCATAGTTTTGGGTAGTAAAACACCAGGGGCCTATCGATGTTCTGAAGCCTCACAGCGTGGCTCATCCGTGCCAGCGGTAAAGGACAAATGTGCCAAAGTCTGCTGGGTTTGGCTCTTTTCTCACCCCCTGGCTTCCAACACCGATGTATCCAGCTGAGGTACAATAATTTGACACCTCTTAAGCAGCTGGACCCTTTAGCGTGACAACCACTGCTTTGTTTTATATTCCTGCGTATTTTGAACGCAATAAAAAATTACAGTCAGCAACATCTAAACTGTGTTTTTATCCACTTTGGACTTTTGCCCCTCCCAACCCCGTTCAATCTCCTTTATCCCTCCCTTTCCTATGTGGGATTTAACGTACACTTTGTGGTAACCTTGCTAAGTTATCAATTTTTTCTATGTTCTCTCACTCTGAATAAAGGCTTGTTTCTCTGCGCCTGCTTGTTAAGACTTCAAGGACAGCTCCCTCCATCTGGCATTAAGTATTACTGGTGCCAGTGTCGGGTTAACTGACACTCCTGCACTTAAACTAATGGCAGCGAACAGTCATCTCCCAAGAGGTGCTCACCTTGGAAAAAATCACCCAGCTCCCTCATCCCCAATCATAGTGGTGCTCTCGCCACCCACTGAATGAAACCATGGGCATGAAAAGAGGGATTGTTTCACTATTCAGGCATATATAAGGGCAAATGAAAACATGTAACACGCATGTCCTGTCTTGGATTTGCCCTCTTCTCAAGTTCAGGGAGACATTGAGAAGTGGGAGAAGAGAAGAACAGCATACAAACAGAAAAATACAGAGTCAGCAAAACACCATTAGGACAGAAACATGCAACCCAGTTTCTAAAGCAAATGAAGCATAATTTAATAAAATACTTAACCAGATGCGTGAAAAATACGTTTAAGAAACATAGATCTAATATGCTGATAACTAGATACAGCTGAATCACTCAAAGTATTCACTATTCAAGTCAGGTTTAGGCTGCACTTTTAAAGAGTGTTTGTAAATTCAGTTTGTGGTCAAATTTTCTGCACTCATTCACTATAAACTGATGATTTTGCTCTGCACCTTCAAAAAAGTGCAACCTTTTTCTACCATTTTTATTATTTTTTGTGGTTGTTGGTTTGGATGGAGAGTCACTGAGATTTGGTCATCATGTTAGATATCACACATTTTACATACTGCAGTATGAACAGCTACTTTCCATATTTATTATCAAAGATCCCAAAGGATCAAAAGCAGATTTGAGATTATAAAAAAATAAAGATTTACGCACATTGATAAAAATGTTTTTGGCTCACTTTTGGATCACTTTGTGACTGGATTTCCCTGGAACCGTTCTCTTACTTTAACACATCACCTGGCAGTCCTTGGGAGATAGATTGTTTCCATCCAAGCTAAGCTGTCAACACACATGTCGAGTACATTACAGGTGACTCCAGGGCAAAGAGAAGCACCTCTCAGACCACAGGAGTGCAGCATCACCACCCGTCCTCCTCTGAACCCCCTTCTCAATGGAAACCTAAACAGCTTTTTAAGAATGAAGAGGTTTTTCAGTTTGTTGCTAAATATAGGCCAGCCCGGTGGGAGGTGGCAGGTTTCAGAGCCATTTTCAACAAAGATGAGCCCCAGGTCCTGCCCAGGGCCCGGCGGGTGGTGACTGCCGGTGGTCCGCCTTTCTCTTATGCACCGGCTCTTAAGTAAACACTGCAATCCT
Organism: Rastrelliger kanagurta; assembly: GCA_024605255.1. NCBI lineage: Eukaryota > Metazoa > Chordata > Actinopteri > Scombriformes > Scombridae > Rastrelliger > Rastrelliger kanagurta. The sequence continues at coordinate 5,156 of JANJYQ010234342.1, read as the reverse complement.
GCGGTCAGGTACAGCATGGCAACGAGCGAAAGGACTCACTGTGCAGTTGCACACAGCTATGGTGTGTTGTCTCCTCCGGCCCACTCAATCTTCGCCCCTCCCCATCACAGAGGCCTGGGCAGGGGTCGAGGGCCAGTGACAGACCTTGATGTGTGATCCCAAAAGCCTGCTGGGAACTCCTGGTGGGGGCAGTGTTGGACTTCACGCTTGGACCCCTCTGACCAACTATTTTCCATCTGGAAAATATGTCTAATTTAAGAACATTATCATTCTTACAGACACTATGCTAATTCATTGTTTTTACACCTAATGGATTCACATCTCTTATAATAATCCATAATCTACTTGAGGACCATTTAAGCATAATTGATTAAATATGGGGAGTTAATTTTATTAATTAAGGTAAAAACGAATATTTACACTTACTTTACTCTAAAGAAATGCTCTTTGGAGTGGGCATCTTTAATGTTAAAATAACATATTGGGCTCATGCTGTATGAATTTGGGAGCATTTCTTTGCTTGTCAAAATGCATCATCTGTAAACTGGATGTAGGTTAGACTGAATATGATGTTGTTTTATGGTCTGCTTTGTGTAAATGGTCAAGGAGAAGAAATAATGTATTTATCACATTCAAAAGTTTTGCATGTTAAGGACTAACAGCCAGAAATGCCAAGTTGAGCCTGGAAATATCAGAAACCTGAATGTTTTTATCAGAGGGCCAACCTTTCCAGGATAATATTCCATTAATCATCAGGATCATATCCAATAAAATGCCAGATTAATCAACACAGAGGAAAACTGACAGCCGCAGTTCTTATCCACTGAGGAAAATAAGGGGCAACAGGTAGGCCTTTATCCATTGAGCTCTGTTCTTGTGTTGCTCCCCTATACATTGAAATCATAATTTGGGGAGTCTCAGTGGCTACCTGTAAGGACCACAGGGGTGGCAAATAGCAGGGCTGTGGCTTTCTGAGCTTCTTAGTGGTGCGAGCAGAAGGATTTACGGTAACTCTCAGACAAGCGTTCACAGCTTGGACTCTTGGCATGGATTCGATATTGTCCCTGGCCGAGCATCAAACCCACTGAACCTGAGGTCCAAAAGTACCTACACAAAACCCTAGGATGTTTGAATGATAAATCACCGACATTTAGTAGCAGAACAAAAAATACTGGCCTTGCTGGGGATATCAATTTTAATTTTAATTCACAGTGAGAGCGCATACTGGGTGGCTTGATTGAGCAGAGATCTGCTTCTAGTTTAATTGACATGCTCTTCTCTGTAGGGCGAGGATATGAGTTTTCCTGCTAATTCAGCACAGGTGCAACACTCGAACGCAAACCTGCAGTGTAGGAGGTGCAACAATTGCCAGTGGGGGTGATATTGAATATCAACTATGAACCTGAAGTGCGTTGACCGAGTTATCTTTAAGTTCATGTCCAATGCTTTTGGGACGTGTCATTTATTTCTCTGCGTAACTGGACCTTTCTGAGTGCATGCTTCAGCCCACCATCATCAGCACCTCTGGTTTCGATAAAAGAGAAACCAGTTCCATGAGATTTCCTGAACGGAGTCCGATGATAAAAACATATGGCAAAAAAAACATAGCTCAAGAAGCTAATACATCTGACACACCGAAAAGCATAATGGATCAATTCAGTAATCTTTTTTGTTTTTAAGAAGGATTAGGATTCAAATTGAGGATGTTTTTTTAAAAATCATCTGTATCATTATCTTCTGTGTAACATCCAGGTAAATATCATATGAGGTAAAAGCAGTATTTTATTAATTTGCTGACTGCTGATGATGCCAAGGGGTGCTTTTTAAAGCCACAGGATTTAATTTAAGGTCAAAGAGGATGCACTGAGCCAAACACACCAACCTCCACCCTGAAGAAAAAAGCCATGGTGCTAATATTAGGGGGAAGACTGATTACAGTGCTACTATTAGGTTTTTGGCATCGATTTTGGTCTAAAGTAGGAACGCCCTCAGCACTTCTCTTTGGTGTTCATGCCCTCGGCCCTCAATGGCACACTACATGATATTATGAAGAGCCAGACCAAACATGCCGAAGCAGACCACAGGGTTACTCACAGCCCCTGCACATTCTTTTGAGGCTGAAATGTGACCCGGTCCTATTTTTCAGCAGCTTGTCAGACTCAGTGTGGTGCAGCGAGGTAAACTAGGAGGGAAAACTGTTGTCACCTTTCTATAGCTCTTACTTTTTTCTGACCTACAAGATGGCAACCTCAGGTGTCAAAATGAGACCAGCTGGGTGGGTTGGATGCATGCTGGCAGTCGCTGGCAGTATTGGAAAGCTAAGATGTACTTATAACATCAGCAGCAGACAGTAAATGGAAATTAGTTTATTAGTGAAGCTTTCCAAGTTGATGGACACTCTGGTAAAGCAGTAAGTAGCAGTAACCACATACATTAAGACATATAAAGCCATGTGTGAGACTAAAACTAAAGTGACAACATAATGATTTGGGGTGAATTTGGTGGAAATTTTTGTAGCACCTTGAGGAAGCCATGTATATGTGTGTAAGATGCTAAAAACATTGCTTTCCCTGAATGATGTCCTCTCCATTTCCCAAAAATATTCTTTTTCTGTTCCTTCCATCGACACGTTTGCAAAGCAAAGTCTTTGTTGGACAGCAACATCAGAGACTTGGACTGGAAAACACTGTCGAGTATTCAATATGTCCGAGCTTGTCATCAGATGAAGCTCATTTTGAAAAATGCTTGTTATGACTGCTGCTAACCATATCCACCCACTCTGTACCCAGTGAGAGGGGACAGAGAGGAGGAAGTCTTTCAGTCAGTCAGGTCATACTTCATCTCAGCAGGCTATCGAGGTGCTGGAATGTGTACGGAGCTTTAAGTCAAACTTTGCACACTTACAATCTGATGGTGACACAACATGTTAGAGATAGGCACCAGAGGACCAGAAGAAGTCACTACAATGATGCAATGCATTTCTTTAGATGCATTGCATCATTGTGATGATAACAACATGTGGCAAGTGATTTTTTTAACAATTCAAATTGTAGTTATTTACGGCTCATTCCCCTGTTGGAAATGGGAAATGATTAGTCAGTTAGTTGCCTACTGAATTATTGAATTAATTATCAACTATTCTGATAAAAGGAAGAAAACCTGTCCATATTCTACAGCTTCTCTTTGTAGAATATGGACAGGTTTTTTTTTCTATATATGTTAAATTTCTTTATATGGTATAAAAAAAGATATTTAAGGATATGACCTTCTGGTTAGTGAAACATAAGGTGGCCATTTTGGACCACACAATAATAGACAGAGATTGATTATAAAAACTTGCAAAGCCAATCAAATCTGTCTGTTGTAAGTCCACTTAAATAAATTATAAGTATGCCATGAACATAATCTAAGTTTGAGTCAAATGATCAGATTAAAAGCAATATATGTAGAGTTTCAGTAATACAAACGTTGGTGCCATCCACCCTCACTTTTACAGTCAGAAAATAAGGTGATGATGGAGCTGAAAGCAACACATAGACAGAACCTTTAAAAATTGCAAATAAATAACATTATGAGGATATTTTTCAACCTACAGTATTCATATATAAAAAAAAAATCAATATTTAAACAACAATTAGAGGAACATACATCCATTTATCCATCTATGCTTAAGGAGTTGTCTTGTAAACTGTTGTGATTTATGGCATTTTTCTAGTGTAATATGCTTGTATATGTAACTTTTAAAACAGATATAACCCAGTCTTCCACTCTTGAATGAAAAGTTGACTTCATGAGCCATTAAAAGCACCTTTGCTTGAATCAATACACTATGTGGTTTTTCCGCTGCAGTCTTAATTGGTCTGGTATGACCAGTAGCTTATGTTGGCTAATGTTAACAACATTTAGATATTTCTGTGTAACGGACATTACTCAGTCAGTTCACTCTTTTTTCCTTTTCTTTTCTTTCCTGTTTTTTTTAAACAACCCTTTTCTTAACTTGTGCTACTGTTAAACAATATTGTAACACATTAGTATTTACCATTAGCCACAGTAGCATATATGCTTGTTTTAAACTTAAATAAAAATAGGAATAGTCATAGTGATAAGATGGTAAAACCAAGAGACAAGGTACATTTTTTCAGGTGAAAGAGCATACATGTTGCAACACTTAATTAAAACACAACATGTAATGTAGTTTCGGTCAATTATTGGCTATTAATGTGGCCCTTAGTAAAGGAGTTTGCTTTATAAGATTCTTGGATGTCGATGTATAATGTTAAATATAAAGTTAAGTTTTTGTTCTTTGATCCTTAAGTACCTACATTAAAAGCAGGTATACAGTATATAAGTGATGCTTTTGATTGACACTTTTTTAATGGTGTCAGACTCAATTATGGACTCAAATTGGCAGTCAACATGATGCTCAGTTAGCCACTTTCTGGCCTCACACCTGCAGCAATGAGAAACACAATGTTTTCATTTCAAACATGAAAGTCTGCTGATCGGTCCATAGCGTGTTTCCAGCATGCCATTACAACCAGCTCCACTATAGCTGCAGGTTTCCACTGGCCACAAACCTACACATTCCTCCCTCCAAAGCACAGCCATAAAAGCAGTTCACCTCCTCATTGACCAAAAGTCAGTGTGTGAGTTTAAAAACGGGCTTGACTCTCCAACAAATACAGCCAACTTTACCACTGAAATAGATTTCAATAAATTTTAATTTCCGCAGCCACTTTCCTTAGTCCCGAGAACGTAATGAATTAGCAAACAAAAGCCTTGAAAGAATTCCCCATTTTACTTTACTCAATGAATTACCATCAACCACACAA
>JANJYQ010233978.1:2297-16369 GCA_024605255.1 Rastrelliger kanagurta | reverse complement strand
CATGTTTTCCCTAATGATGAATTCAAACACTAAATTGATTCATTTTACAGTAATTAGAAGCAACTAAGCAGCGGCGCCCAGTGGAAAACCACTAGAAACTAAACAGTGAGGAGTGCTGTAACATGTGACATGTGTTGTTGTTTGAGGGAAGTACTGTGAATATATAAAGAACAAATACACTGAACATGCAAAGCAATATGGAAAGTCATTCAAAACTCTACTCAAGAATGCTTTTGGCAGACCTGTATTAAGATTAGAGCTACAACTTTCAATTTTGCAAGTTTCTATTCATTACCTTTTTGATTCAACATTCAATGTATAATTGTTTAATCTACAGTGCAAAATGGCAACTTGAGACTTGGGTTTTTAGAATTTCCAAGGGCCACACTAACAATCAAAGTGCTTGTTTGGTTCAATCAATTTACAGTGGCATCAAACAGAGACTGGATTTTAAAGATCTCTATATTGGACACCTAAATAGAATCCACAGTTTAACAATGACAAAGTACCTATTCAAAAGCATTATTGAAGAAGAATTTTTTTCCAATTTTAAGAAAAATATCTTAAAATTGGAAAACCTGGAGTTTTTTGCTTGATGAATGATTTATGTAATGACTTAACTATCTGTCAAATCTGTTAATTGTTTTAGCACTAATTCTGACAGAACTCTATGTGATGATTTGCAGACTGTGGTGTAATTTAGCAAACATATACACATACTTGATTTAAATTAAATTAAATAGATAAAATTATTTGAAAGGCGGTGAGGGTTTGAAGGTTGAAGGGCAATGAATGGAAAGTGACAAATCTATGGATTTGTGTTTAAAAGTGCACAACAGCATCCTGATCTTTAGGATGTCTTCAGCCCATCAATCTTGTATGGAGTCTGCATGAACCAGATGATTTGGAGAGGCAGCAAAGTGTTCTGCTTATCCTCTCCTCTACTGGAATGTCACGCTTTGCATCCTTTGGATACCGGGGGGTGTTCTGCACTTCTTCAAAACTCATTTTCCTCCTTGCCTAGTCCATTCTCTTCTGGGAATGGATTTAAACTACAGCCAAGGCAACAATATGTACCAGCCACAATAAAAAGTCTCCACTGCAAAAGCAATGAGCCATTTTAATAGGATGAGCTGAGACTGTTGTGAAGACAACTGGGATTCTCTCACTTGCTGTCTATCTCATCCTCTCTTTCTGAGAGTTACACCGTTTGAAGTTTGGACTCAATGGGGATTTGGATGATTTAAGGTGAAAACGAAGGTTTAGATGTGTAGAGTGGAGGCATGGGGGAGGAAGCTGGGTTCTTAGAGTGTGGTCATTATCTATGCCTCCTGTTGCGAAGCGGACACCACAACACCCAGGCAGTGGCCTTGAAACATCCCACTTGGGAGTATTATACTGAACACTGTCAGAACTAATTTTTTGTCTCAGTACAGACATACAGTAAATCTTTTTTATTTGTTGGCCCAGTGTGTATCATTAATGGAGACATAGAGACTTCACATAAGAGTTTCCTGTGTCAGTATTCATTTAGACACTAGTATTATCATCAGACTTCAACTGTAGCTCCATCCTAGTATCTTTTTTACTATCTCAGTAGCATAGCATAACTAAGGGAATCCTCTCAAGTGAGCTGTAAATTGCAAGTTTCACCATCCTGGACTCAAGAGTCTGATCCTCTCCAGATGCACACAGTGCAGATGAAATTGCAGTAGGTCCATAAATCACCACCAGGAAGTGATATTACAATCAATCCATGAGCTAAACTCTCTACTCTGGCATATGGTGGCGATAACTACAAGATACCCACAGAAGATATGCAGAGTCCTTATGTTCTCATTTCCTATGGTCCATTTCCTTTTCTGATGAAAAAACTATAGAGTACTTTCATGCATGCAAAGCTATGATGAGGGGGCCATGTGAAGGAAATGGGGGAGAAAAGTACCTTAAGAGGGAACGATAACTGTGAAGAATATCCTCATTAGTCAATTCCTCTCCCAACTCCCGAGCTAATAAAAGGCACTCTCATAATGTGCTCTTAACCCAAGCCATGACCTAGACACAGGAACCCCATATTAAACACTATCTTCTCTATCAAAAATCATCTGGGAAACAAAGACTGTTCTGAGGCACTGGGAAGAAAATAGTTAAATGAGCTATTTGGCTTTTGTGAATCTAATTAGTGTGTGGAGACATATTAGTCTCACTGATAGAAATAATATCATTGCAGAGGCAGAGTGTCACACTGGAAAGCAATTCGATACTTAGCGTCATGGTTTAAGTACAGTTCTCCTTGAATTGGCTTTCACTGACTTGCTCTGTGAAGTTTCATTTAGATAAAGCCTGCCTGGAAAATTTAAGTGTAGAGGAATGTGTCTTAGAGTTGGCATCTTTCTTACAGCTTCTCTTTCTAGTTCTGCTCCACTGCTTGTCTGCCTGTATACCTACCTGCTTTTCTGCCTGCTCATTCTCTCCTAGGTGGCAGTTTAAATCATGGACTGCATGGTGATGGCATTGCAACCATCTGCCTCCTAAACCAAAGGAATACCATCACCAGCTGGTGTCCAGGACAGCACTTCTGTCTATTCTGCTAATGGAAGAAGTGTGCACATTTAGACAAATGATTCAGGGTCACCAAAAAAGTTTTTNCTCAAGATCAAGATTTGGCCTCAAATATGTAAACAAAAATATTAGGAGCCTAACAGTGTGAAGACCTAACCCCATCATCCTCTGCTAATAGACTCAAAACCAAAAGGGTAATTCCAGGACTGAAAAATGAAGCTGATGTAGCAGTGCCTTAAACAAGCATCTTCTATAATGGCCATCAGGGGGAGACTCTACTAGCTTTAAAAGGAAGTCAGATTCAGTAGAAGGCTAGCAGAAAATGACCCTCCTTTGATTTATTACCTCAGTAAACACTTTTCCCTTAACCACTAGTTAAGAGAGCATAATGTTCATTTTATAAATTATAGTCCCATTTAATTTCAATGTGACGATAAAGCAGGGTATGCATTAGGGAATGGCTATGTTGTCACTGACAAGCCACTATCATGGCAACAACATTAGCATAATCCTAGGTTCACACCCCCTGCCATAACTATCGCTATTTCAGTATGTTTTCAGGTCTTGACAGTTAATTTTAACACTCTTCTCGCCTAAAAAAGACTTGTTCAGTATTTGGTTGAAAGACCGTTTAGGAATTCAGTTTTTCAAGATGGCAGTGGTCAAAATGGCAAACTCAAGGCTTCAAAATGGGACTCTACAAGTCCATGGGTGACGTCATGGAGGCCAAATTATTTATTTTACAGTCTAAGCCGAAGACATGTTGGGTCAGCTGTCATCAGTCACTTCTGACCCTTTGTGAATACTGCAACATGAAATCAGCACATGCCACAATGATTCCTAGTGAACCACAAACTTGGAAAGATTTCAGAGTGATTTGAAACAATACAGGTCAGCTTCCTATGCCACTATATGAACACGAAAGTGGATATGTGCCATCCAGCTGTCCTCCCGGCACTGTAGACAGCCAATTTATGGAGTGGAAACTCTTTTATGAGTCCAAGTCCACACAGTTTCTGCTCCTACTGACAGCCTGTGTGGCTCTGTCAGTTCATTACTGGGCTTGCATTCCATTACAAAGCCAAACAAATAACCACAAAGTCATTATTTATTTAAAGCCATTACCTAGTATTGTAGAACAAAGGCTGCCAATGTGCCAGTAAGTNNAAAACAAAATACATTAAACACTTCATGAAAACAGTTCTTAAAAGTCCTGAAGAGTAACTAAATTGCAAACACTGCAATAAAGGTGGGTCATATTAGTTTAGGCTACCCAAAAACTAGCAGTTACGACCTTTTACTCTACCTGCCATACTTTTGTCAACCTGTTTTTTTGTTTATTTTGATTGGCATGTATTGTCATATTTTCTTCAGTTATTCTCAACAAATCAATGTTATTATACATTCAATTTTATGAGTTAGTCAGCTATGCCAAATAAAGTGACGCAATAAAAATGTCATCAACTCCTACTTTGGAAGTGGGCACTGTAACCACTAGTTTACCATCATTTAAGAGGATAATGAAGTTTATAGCTCAAAGTTAGATTACTGTCTCTCTCTTTGGAAACATTACTGAAGACTGCATCTTCTCCAAACATATGAGCAAATACTCCCACCCACTGGCGCCGGCATTTTCATTTAGAACTCCAGGAGTTCCCACTTTGCCACGATTAGTTCTTTTACAGGAGGAAGTCTAGTGAGGAAGAAAGTGGGAGAAATGTTAGGGGAGTGAGGGGCTGCCTCTCCCTGGCTATTGTTTGGACACAGTTCCTCTCACGCTGCATTGACCACAGACAGGGCGTGGCTGTGGGAGGCCAGGCAGGGAATATGAGGAGGGGGGCACAGGGGAGTGAGGTATTTGGGTAGTGGTGGTGGATACAGAGGGAAGGTTCAAGTGCATTGCATACTTTCTCTGCATGTGGACAGCGAACAGGAAAGTGAGTGGTCCCCAGAGAACGTTAACGAAAGGAGGAGTTGGAGTGAGTGGGATTTTGCCCCTGTAGTTTGGCGCTTCTTTCCCACCCCTGCTCATGTACAAGATGAAGTAATGAGAGATCCAGGGCCTCTGACAAACTCAGGCCAGATGGGAAGAGGATTCTTGTCCAGAATTACTCAGAGAGAAGCAGAGAGCATTGTAGCCAGTTCAGCGTATCCACTAGAGAACAGTCTTTTAATACTTTATCAACAGCTTTTTACACCTTTTTTTTGTAATCTTCATCTTCACTATCATGTCTCAGTAGCAGCTACTATATGAGAGGGTTGGAAAGTTCAAGGAACTGCTGGTCCTGGAAATCTTTCTGGTCCCCTTTGAACACTCATTTTAATTACATTTTTCAATGTTTGTCAACATACTGTAGCAACATAAAAAATTATGTGTTTTTCAGTCGTGAGTGTAATTATCTAAACTTGTTTCTTAGAAACCATGATTTTTTTCTGTGGTGGATGGTTGTAAATACTACGATAACAATGAACCTCTGCCACTGTCACTATGGAGAAGAACCTTCTTTCAGGCAAGAATTACAACTGTAACAAACAGGAAACCACTCCAAATTAATTCAAAACTGACCCTAAATCTGAAAGTGAACTGATTTAAACTGCTAAATGTTTCATCAGGTTTTCAACAAAATGTAATTTTAAGCTTCAACTTGCAATGCATGCAACAGAATTGTAAGCTCTATAAATAGATGTTTCTCACACGAATTCTCCTCTTACTAGTGGGTTTCAAGTCTTGTACCTTTAATTTTCAGTGAACCAGACATTTTCAACCACAGTTTCTCATCTTTTGTATTTTTTGATGACGCAGTTGGTTGAGTTTCTTGTCCATCTGAGCCTTGGAACTGCAAAACCTAACATCATCTACAGAGAAAGTCACACCATGCTCTGGGACAAATGAAAAATGTAAAATGGGAAAATGTATACATATATCACTCCTTTCTCTCTTTATGTTGAGTACAATGTTCTGTCAACAACATGTTGTCAAACATAGTGGTCAAACATACTCCTCATGAGTTACTAACAGCTGAATGATAGTTATGTGTTAGCGAGATTTATGTACTGGTATCAGCAGATTCCCATGAGCCTGTGATGAGCATTTTTTCACCAACAAACTGCAGGTGTCCGACCCGTATACATAATCTAATATCTCATAGGTTTACCTCATATTGACTTTAGAGAAATATTTTCATACAGCTTCTGTTGCCTGAGACAAATTAAGCAAACTTTTTTTTTCAGTCAGATGGCCATTAGGTGTGGTAGCAATGCAGTCGATTGGTGACGAAGCATCAGTGTCATTTAGGAATGTTTAACAAGGCCTTGACATCAATGTGATGGATTAAGAGTAAAGGCCAATAATAAAAGGGTGTCATCACCCCAGCAGTGAATACATTACTGTCAGTGGCTTAAATAAAAGGAAGTAGGTTGTTTGTAGCAGTCAGCCAAAAACTGTGTGACGATAAGACACAAATACAATTTCTTGTAAATATAATGTGCTAAAGAAAAAAGAAAACTAGTACTGAGGTCAACCCTGATGCAGGATGTAGAGACTTTGGGTTTTCGGAAGTGATTTAATCTCTTGTTCCTCACGATTGGTTTAGTAAGGACGCTCTCCAAGGCCAACATGAACAGCAGGCTGAAGTGCTGTGTTTATAGCCTTATTGGACATCTGTCAGAGATGTTATTGAAGCTCCACGGGGAGGTGAAACACAGCAAAAAATTCTGACATTTTGGCACAGTATAATATATTTACAGGAAGTCAGGTCATGCATATTAAATAACCTTGTCTGTGCAGCTGCTTTGATCCAGCACACAGCAGAGCCAACAAATTGACTAACAAACAGCCTGGCCTGGAGAGGGATACACACCTAAAGAACATTTAATCTCCCTAAGCCACTGGTCGCTGACGCTGCCTCATCACACACTAAACTGTCTAACCTGAGAGATCTCTCAGAATCATCTCAAACTTAAAATCTTTTTAAAAAGCTAAGCGGTTCACAGGCCCATCTGTCTTTATGCGGGTAAAGTGGGAGCTTGGCTGTGTTAGTTTGTCAGTTTAGGCTCTGAAGGAAATGAGGGAGGGTGGAGGACTTTCTGTAGCTCTGTGTGGTTTGATCAGCCTCTCGGTCACCTGACTGCTGGCCTGGCCTCTGGGAACAGGAAGTATGACATCACTGCCCTGACATTCAGGAATGTGGGAATGTCAGGATGCCTGTTAACACTGCTGCAGAGAAAAAGAGGCAGAGAGCGAAAAGGACGTATACAACAGATAACTCACTGCAGCTAGGTTCTTCTATCGCAAAAACCAAACACCAAGCCTGACTTTAGACCTCTATCAAATAAATGAAATCAATCAAATACATACAACCACACAGTCCCTGTAAATTACTTACAACTTACGTACTGTTTAACTCATGAGTCTTGTGATAAAAGATATCATGATTGCATTTGTGATAACTTACAACCTCTTCATAACATTGTGATGTATTCTGGTGTGGATATCTTCCTCAAATAGCATCTCCTGAATTGTCATGTCTCACCGGTACTTGAAACATCACACCCCCATCAACCACTGCATTTTTAAAAACAGAGCTGTTTTTGTTCTGACCGCCCTCTCAGAGTGGAGAATATGACAGATCTGTCATACTCTACCTTTTCAAATACTAGGGTTAGTTCACCAGTCACACAAACAAGGAAACACTAACCAACTGATAAGCAGCACATTTCTAAACAGTCTAGTGTGCCCATATGCCAAAGGAACACACTGTAATGGTGAGGCTTGATAACATGTGTTTCATCGATTTTGGACAACAACAGAACTCTATAGCACAGAAGAATATGATGTATCAGACTTTGGATACACGCACAATTCTTATAAAGTAGATCAATTTATAGTTGATTTGGCTCTGAACTTGAGATTTGTTAACAATAAGAGAAAAGTTGCCTGCCACATCCTTAAAGGCACATGATATTCTGTACTTGCTTGTAACAGCATATACACACAAAAAATATGTGAGATGTTCACGTACTGTATATACCTTGGGGTTAAAAGGATCACATTTTGCACAATGTGAGCTTAACTTAACAGGGCAGCACTCAAGGACATAATGTCAATGAGCTCATGACCAAAAAAGTGGCAGTATCACTGAGCCCTATTCATTTCTCTTACTTTCCACCGTATTTGTGGCTTGCTCAGTGTCTGCTGCTGATCACCTCACATCCTGATATACTGCTCCCATTCATGTGCTCAGTGGGGAACTTCAGCAATTCAGTATTCTACTCCTATAAAGTTGAGCAACTTGCCAAGCACATTTTTTTAATTGTCAAAATTGAGGCAACTAAGGACATAGATGTCCTTAGTTTTACATCGGAGTATAGATTAAACTCTGAACATAACGTATCTAATTGGAATTTCTCATGATGCAACATGATGACATCTTTTTATTAAACTCCCCCTACCTAGTAAACGCCCACATTTGTCAAACTCCACATTCCCACAGTGTAACACAAGCTTTCTGTTACAAATGTATCGTCTCCAAGCCCAAATGGAGATAATCCTGCTGACAATTATGACATCACCAGGCTTGTGCTCTGATAAGATATATATCTGGTCATAGACAGGAGCTTGTGTAGCATATATAAACATTTAAAACAAGTATGTCAGTACTTTAAAGCCGCATTTCATACAGACTGATGAATCGGAAGAATCACCTGCTGTAATAACTCTACATACTCAACACAGGGAGCCATTTAATGGACACTGGCAGTGAGTTGCTCGGTAGGGTATCACCTCAATAACCTGCAGGATTTTAAACTATCCAAGTCAAATGCATAACACAGACACCCTAAGGCCAAAAACTTGCAACATAACTTTCTCACTATTTTAGCAGGTCATAAAGAGATGGATCTGTTTTGTGTTTTTATACTCTGCTGGCAGCTTGAAGCTAGTCATGACTAATTAATTGCTCAATAAATTGATTTGATTACTGTTCAGTTCACACTACCGGGCAACAGGCAAACAAGATCACGGGGACTTCCCCCAGCAATGTTGTTTCCAAGATGTGAGCAACATAGAAGTAGTTTACAGGATCTATTTTAATACAGTTTAATTACAGTAGACACAGGCTATAGTTTTGCACAAGCAGAATAGGATATAAACACGCAACAAATAAACATAAAAATGTGACTCATGATGTTACAGTGCAAACACAATTTTTAAAAAGCACATGATATGACGGTAAGACAGAACCTTTTTGACCAAATGAAGTACTGAGCAATGAGAAGTCCCACGAAAACTAAAGTTTAACAGTTTAACATCTCTATCCCAGTGAAGTAATGGTGCCATGGTGACGCCAGCCACCATCAGACATGTTGGCATAAACTTCCTGAGCCTTAAGCGTAGTTTGAGACTCCTTGGCAGACTCAGGGAGAGTGCAGAGAGAAGCAGCTAAAGCTGGAAGGAGCCCAGCTGCAGCCTGGGAAACCAAAAACTCTGAACCAACTCTGGCCCACGCTCTCTAACCCCAACCCCTCCCTCCTAATAACAACACTTCTTGTCTGTCTCTTGTTCTCTTTTCCGTTGTCATTCTGATGCTGAGTTTGAGGGGAAAATAAGTCAGTGGAATGATATCGCATTCCTAGGATTCTTCCCACTGCTCTTTTCAAAACAGTCACACATGTTCATGTTCTCACCCTCACATATAGACNNNNACACACACACACACACACACACACACACACACACACACACACACACACACACACTGTACATGCACATGCTGTGACACTCACCCTGGTAGTGGAGGCTGTCATCATGGTGGTTGTGCTGGTGGTGGTTCTCCAAGGCAGGGGGGCTGCTGGCACCCAGCTCTGCCAGTCTGCGGCTGGTGGCAGAGAGCTCGGAACGGAGGTTGGTCACTTCCTGACTGGCAGACTGGATGGCCCCATCAATCCTCTGTGCCAGCTGTTTGTTGTCTTCCATCATTTTAAGGATTTTCCCCTGAGGACCAAATCCACACAGAGCAGCATGGTGTCAAGTGGTGCATTGAGGTAGGGGGGTGGTGAAGCTGAGACCTTTTCCTCCTCCTCTCCTCCCCTTAGCACTCTCTCCTTCTTCTACTTCTCCTCCTCCACCTGTGCTTCTTCTCTCACAGTTTACTTCATACAAAAAAAAAAAAAAAAAAAGCCGGTCCTCCGCTTCTCCGCTGTGCTGAGCAGCACAGAGATGATGTCTACCTGTTACTGCATAAAGAATAACGTCTGTGTGTCCAAGCACTACACTGTCAGAGAGAGCAAGTGTGTGTGTGTGTGTGTGTGTGTGTGTGTGTGTGTGTGTGTGTGTGATGGGTGTGGGGGGCTAAGAAAAAAGAGAGAGTGAGCGCGGGAGAAAGAGAAAATGTAAAGAGAGCAAAGAGAGAAAAAAGAAAAGAGGAGAAAAAGAGATGCAGCCCAGCAGGCAGAGGGGAAAGTGAGTGCTCCTGCCGAGGAGAATGTGCTGTGAGCAGCTGCTCTCAGAGAGGACCCAGCACACACTGAGATGACATGCAGCCTTTTAAATGGACTGTACCATGTGCTGGAAGACCAGGGGAGAGAGGGGGGATGCAGTTGGACTGAACTGCTCTCCAGAAACTCTTTAACGAGAGTGTGTTGTGTGTCCCACACTGTATGGAGTCTGTAATGAGTTAGCAATTGGGTCTGTAATAGGGGAAAAGTACAGATTGTTTCTCTCTACTTCTTCCTCTCTGCGTTTCTCCACACTCAGAACTTGGCAGCGGTATTGCGCCCTTTGACAAGCACTTGTCAAGCCCTGTATATCTTTTCACTCCAGCTCCCACTCTCCCTTCCTCCCTCTCACTCAAACACCCGCTGTCTTTTTGTCTCTCCCACCCCCTCTGTTTTCATTCCATTATATATTCATCTCTTTGTCCTGGGAAAGCTCACCCCCACATCAGTGGAAGGGGAAGGGGGCTGGCTCAGGGCGCCCAAGGGGAAAACATTTCAACTCTGAGAGCAAACTTAGCAGAGTACAGAGGCATAGCCCTTTAATGGGCTAAACACAAAGAGGAGAAGCCTGCAGAATTACAATCGAGCTGTACCGTGAACATAGTGGAGCTTTATTTCTTTGAACAAAAACAGTTAGAAGGATTATATTTCAGTTTATCTGTGGGCTCGACAAAACAAACACCACTACCATCAATTCTTATCTGTACAGCTGTAAAATTCTATCACACACATAAAAGCTTAGAGACCGGGTTAGACTATTCATCTTAGCTCAAAACGAACTCAGATACTGCTGAGCCATCACAATTTTGAATCTGCATTTGACTTTTCATTTCCCAAGTAAGAAAACACATCCTGACTCTGGCAAGAAACTGAGGCAGATGAGTGATACATCACTTAGACGCTGTCATCCGAAGCTGGGTGATAACAGCTCAATGCTCATTGGTATTCACACAATGGCAGACAGAGACGAAATGAAAATGGGACTGCAAGTGAGTGAGAATGACAACCTTATGAGATGCAGGACTTGTCAGTTAGACTAGCGGTATTACACTAGTATAGTATTACAATTGACCTTCCTTTGTACTCTGTACAGTCAGGACTGAGTGGCATGACCATACAAACAGTCTGTGAAAAACCAGGAATAAAATTACAACCAGAACCAGGACAACAGTCATGAGAATGGGAACACAAAATGTTCCTTAAGCACCTAACATACCTGTTATGAACAAATCATCCCAAACACATAGAGGTATAAGACACATTGCTGAACAAGTTGAAGTTGCAATGTCAACACTCCAGAGGAATAACTGCAAAACCAAACATTTTCAAATCATTAATGAACACATGCATACATGTCTCTGCCTGGCCATTGCACCTTTTGGAGTTTAATGGTTGGTTTTGTGACCCATTAAGAGAGAAATGTTGTCCATATTCCAGGTTTTTACACTAAAATATAAATGTATCTTTACTGCACCTTCCTGACATACAGTCTTTTGGGTATTTTGCTCTCTGTGTTTATGTCTAATGGATCTAAATGGCGCTTTCTCTATTGTTTTTCATAAAATTGGACATGCTGTGGTATTAGCTATGGTCAAATAATTATTCAGTCAGTTATTTGGTGGACAGAAATTAATCTAGAACAATTATGATAATGAATTTATTCATATATGTCACAAAAAAGACAAATATTTTCTGGTTAAAATTTCTTAAATGGGACAATCTGCTGCTCTAATTTATATTAATATAGATTAAATATATTTGGGTTTTGGACTATTGGTTGGACAAAACAAGTATTCTGAGGACATTTCCTTGTGCTCCAGGAAATTATGATCGACATTTTCGATTATCTGATGACAAAATAAAATGATTAATAACCTATCATAAAGAAATAATAAACAATGAAAAAAAATCAACACTTGCAACTCCACATTATTTACTTCTAATGGATGTAGTTACCATAACAGTGCTTCTCTTGTTGCATGCCACTGCTAGTTTTTCCTGCTCTATGCATATGTCCTCAATGTCAATGTCATCTTTCTGTCAATATCTCTGCATTTCATTTCACAACCAATGACATACAAATAGGACAATTATTACAGCTGTTAGAAAAAGATGTACACTACAACAAGCATGTTTCATCATATCACATGTTAGCAGATCATTATCACTGTCTAGACAGTCACATCACTGTCCCTGATTAGTGCACTGGCCCTGAGTTGTAGATGATTAGCAAAGGACAAAATGTAGCATGGACTGTGCCACGCAGCAAAGACAAGGATTGTCTGCAGTTCTTGCTTTGCAGAAGGACCCTGTTATTCCAAAGCAACTGGTTTTCTTCAGCATGACGAATAAGGCTTCCTTCATATGAGACTGCAACTGCAGTCTGCTTTGAACTATATGAGGCAGCGCATTCATATGGTTAACTGTGGAATGCAAGGAAATCAATGATTTTAGGGTCAAGGGTCGGGACGTGTCCCAGATACACATCAATGACCACACAAATAGTTTGAGGATACATAATTGCAGCATGTCCCAAACACAAAGTGTGCCATTGTCTCCACAAGTAGAGTGAAACCATGTATGACCATGGCAGAGACCTCACCAGCATGGGCACTTGGTTAACTCCATAGAGTAACCAGTTCATCCACTACTGCTTTTGTGGCTCACTTTTTAAACTTGGCCGAGTGTTTGTGTTGTTAGTTTGCTTACTTGTTTGATGTTATTAATGGGATGTTTAATTAAGTGTGCCGAGGTTGTGCAGTTAAAAACAAGTATTGATAAACAGTCACCATGACTGTCTGCCTGGGTTAATTGAATATCGACTAATCCCCCACACTGGAATGTTTTCCATTTTTTTCAAATAGCAAAGTGATATAGCACCCTGCTTGACTATTTATACAGGTCTTATCAGGAGCCTCGGGAAATATCCACTCTACTAGACTTACAAATGGCCATCATATACTATGATAAAAAGTAATATTTAATGCCTCTCAGGGTGTGAGAAGTATAAAAATGAAAAAAATGTAAATGTTTTTCAAAAGGTGTGTTATGTCACCCAAATAACATGTTTACTACTCCATTATGGGTTGTATGCACCACTGAGCTGATAAGAGATCAGTGTCCATGTTTCAGAGTAATTTCCAACTGGCTGATGATGTGTGAACAGGAATATCCATCAGCGTGAGGAGACACTTGACTCTGGGACCTCAGAAATGTGTCGGTCAAGGACTCTTCCCACGTAGCAGCTTTGTGGCACACAGCGGTGAGAGGTGAGAGAAGATTCTTTGCACTTCAAGAAAAGAGTAGACTAGTTTTACATCGTAAAATCCAAGATGTGGTGCAACCAAGTGTGCACATACAGTAGGGTCTAAATGCAGGAAGAGCTCAACTGGAGGCTGTCTCTTCATACTCGGCAGTGTGCAAATGATGCTACAATATCAAGACATTACTCCAAGAGAAAGAAAAACAATGGCTTCAAGGAGCCAGAAAATGTGCAATTCTATGTCATTTTCAACCTGATTATACATCTTTATTCTTTAATTTAAGATCCAGTAATGTAGCATAATTTTACAAAATAATATGAGACATTAATTTTGAGCTGTCCTCCAACATATACATGTAAATCTAATATGTGTTTCATATTTAATATTCTTGTCATTCTGTTTTGGTCTGTACAAAACTCCTCTTTAACTGCTTCTAAAATCTGTGGGCAGAATTGCACTGTTGCACCATTAGATTAACATTTTTGTAGGTTTACAGAATTAGCCATAACAGACACTGTCATCTTGTTTTGACATTGAACACAATGCACTACCAAAATGTCAATAGCACAATGTAAAACTCAATATACCATGATCGAAGATGTTGCATGTAGTATAATGTATCAGAATATTTTAAATAGATCAAATTAAATTATATTTTATCATGTAAATATTTTAATTAGATTTTTTAATTAATTAGATTTTCATAAATTAAACCTCATAATTTATGATTAGGGTAGATCTGAAACTGAAATA
>JANJYQ010233925.1:17674-29154 GCA_024605255.1 Rastrelliger kanagurta | reverse complement strand
AGGAGAAAGAGGTGCTGCTATTTATGTGGACAATGTGTGTCTTGGGAGGTCATTAGAACAAGCTGAGTAATTTAGTGAATAAGCTGCTGGCAAAGTCAGTGCACTTCCTGTCTCTATGAGACACATCGGCAGGAAGTCAGGTTCCTGCTCAATCAGACCCTCAGAAAAACTCGATCCACCTGACTTCTCATTGTGTTCAGATAAGCAGCAACATGACACAAGTTTTCAAACCAAGAAAAAACAAAAACACAAGGAAATTCAATTAAGCTTTCGCTGGAAGCATCTGATAAGTTTATGGAAATTAAAGTTTTATGTAAATCAGTTGTCTGCCTGGCCCTATGCCAGATCACAAGGGGCTGTGCTATATTGCATTCAAATTAGCTGCCTCAGAAAACTCAGCAGCTATGCCTAACAAGCCCAAAAACAACATTACATGCAATCTTGAGGGTCTATTGCATATTTTGAAAGAGATTTCACTCTTTACATCTCGCCTACTATAGTAAAAATGTTGAATAACTGATCTCCACAGTCATTCAAAATTACCATTTCACTGCATTCATACCAGAGTCCCTTTTTTCTCTCAAAATTTAATACAAAGACACACTCAGGGGTTACATACATAATAATTTGTGTGATAAAGTCTTTATTCAAGCAATTCTCCTTTCAATCTGAGAAAGACCAGTTTGAGTGAAACATGATGTACTGTGCTGAGCTGTGAGCTGTTTGTGTTACAGAGTACACTGACATCTTGTGGACAATTGAAGCAAGATCAGGAACAGTATATTTGTGCGTATAACATGTTTTTTACTCTCTCTATTTAATCAAATGTAAAAACTTCTGTTTGCCAGTCTGCTCCTTTTTCATTTATTTATCCAAAAGAATAACAGCATATATTCTTCCGAATGTCGTCTCATTGCAAATGATATATTTATTTGACATTTGCAATGTACATTTTCATTTGATAAAAATGTCCATTTTTAATATATTAATAAAAAATAACAAATCAGTCATCACAGGCACAAAAAAAACTTCAGGTACATCATTTCCAAGACACAATGAAAAAAATCAATGAAACTCTACTGATAAATGAATAAAACAATTTCCATAATACTCCTCTCACCTTCAAATGTCAGATCTTATTCTAATTAAAAACCCTCTCTTTGAAGGCATAAGGCATAGTCAGAGGCAGATGTCAGTAGATTTAAGGTCATTCTTGCCTTTGGACACCTGCTGAGCAGATGTTACCTTGAGATGGTGGAGCTGGCATGTGATTGTCTAGAGGAAGTAGTGACTTCACTGAGCTGGGAGAAACCACTATGACTAGACTCTAGACTGGTCATGGAACCCCTACAAATAAAAAGAGAAAATAAATGTTAAATCTCAGTCATGATTCTGCTCCATATATTACTGTACATGCCTTTCAAGCTCTGTAAAAACCATATGCATAAAACGAATCTATAAAACACAAGAAAATATAATTTCCAGAAAAATTCAAACATTGATTTTAAAACATAAAACCCACACTCGAGCTGAGCAGTCTATATGAAAGAAAGCTTCAGTCTAATATAAAGAAAAAAGATGACATGTCCAGAGAAAAGTCTCTGGAATAAATAAACTGACCTGAAGTCATGGGAGGCCAGCACCTCAGTGTAATACATGATTTTACACTTGTGGGAAGAGACCTGCAGAGAGGCAAGCACATCATCCACACGAGGCAGGCTAGAAGCAGAGCAGGCTGGGGAGCTGTGGAAGCGCCACTGGAGGATGTAAAAGCCCGGCCAGCGTGTTATGTGGGAGCCCTGTTTGAACAGAAGAAATTTTCCACATCAATTTGAGGATTGACTGCTTTGAGGACACTTGAACTGAAACTGTTTAAAAAAAAAAAAAACCCCAATACAGTCTATACATCAGCACGTGCTTCTCACCTGTACGCTCTCCCCCTCCCTGCAAGTGAGGGCCTTTTCCACCAAGCTATAGTCCTTTCCCAACACCCAGCTCTTGTCTATCAGCTGGGCATTGATGACCCCTAGGGATGTAATGCCATGGCCTCCAAGAGTGTCTTTCTTCATAGGCTGAGGGAATCTCTTGGAATGGTAAATGTTGAAAATCACATCGCCTTTAGACACATCGAAGTCCCAGGTGATGACAGAGGAGGCCTCTGTGATCTCGATCAGCATCTGTAGCAGGATGTAAAGAGATTGGGAACACAGAACAGCAGACAGCAGGCCATTAATCACATGGTTTATCTCTTGCTGCAAGTCTGCAGTGTAGATTTGTTACAGTTGGTGGCACCCTAATCCACAGAATATATTATAAACTAGTAATACTGCTCCGTGCTTGCATGCCTCCGCCATCATGTCAAGTTACAGTTTAAGTGTGTGTCCAGATTAATATTTGTAGTGAAGACTTGTAACAGGAAATTTCTAATATAAAATAAGGTCTTAAGTCTATTTCACTTGGCCAATAAAGCTGATGATGATAGTAGACAATGTCTTAGATATGCGTGTTGCTGCAAAAAACCTATAATTTGTAAAATGTGAATCTTTCAAACACATCTTTAAACATATCTTAAACAATCATTCCAGTTTCAGGGTGCTCTCCCAAGATTAGTGTCACCATATCAGTATCTGATCAAATGCTAAAGTCACACTCTCCCATTTTTCTTATGGCATTGAATAATTACCAGAAAAGTGTCAATAGTAAAACTGACTCTTGACATTTTGGATAAAATGTCATGAGTTTATCATTTTATCCTATTAGACATTTCTAGGAAACTGTCATAATTAGTGTATAAGTTCTTGAGATATGGCCAAAAGCATATTTTGTAGGGTCACACTAATTTGAACTGACCTTTAACCACCAAATCAAATCAGTTAATCTTTAAGTCCAAGTGAATGTGACAAATTTAAAGAAATCTCTTCAAGGCATTCCTGAGATATTGCATTCACAAGAATGGGACAGACAGACAACTCAAAAACATATCCGGTACATGGTTGATGTACTGTGTGAAGGCATTAAAATGCCCATAATGCTCTGGTAGTCTCATTCATTAATTTAGATGCAGGTGCAGATATAAAAACTTAGTCTTTACCTCATACGGTGCTCCCTTAAATATACAGGCACTCTTATAGATAGAGTCAGTCAACAGGCGGTTTTCTTCACTCTCTAGCTCCTCTGCTGTCCTGTACAGAGACTTAGGGACCATACCTCCCTCAGGGATATCACACTGTGAGAAGCAAAGGGCACAAGGAAAAAAAACTCATCAAGCTCAAACAGTCACAGAAAGAGACAACTCACATTTACATAACCTGTGTGTACATTTTTAGTAACATACAAAGTAACATTAACCTCAGCAGCGAGAAGATTACTTTACTGTGTCTGCAGGGGCAATAAAATTCACATGTGCCAGGTCATTAGCTAAAGAATAAACTTCACCATTGAGTCCCCTCCCAAGAAGTCAGGGATGATCTGTCTGTCAATGTAATCCACTAAGCCTCCTGGACCCTGGTAATCATTTCCAGCATAAACAAGGAACTTCTTACGGGTGTTTTCATCGATCAGGGGGCTGACCTGGAATCAAAAGTCCAAGCAGTCATCAGAAAACATACCAGCAGGTTCACTGTAAAAATCAATCTATAAATTAATGAATTTTTATGAATAATAATATCTTGATATTTCTATATTCCATTTCTCTATTAATAGTTCCCAACAAACATATTTCTTACTTCGAATTTGACACATTTATCTTCACATCTTCATATTACAACTAAATCAGCTCCAATTCAAATCCAGATATGTAAATGTGATGCCTACTGTTTTCAGTACTCGTTTTGGTTTATTGCCATATATCTGTTTGCTTTATAGCTTTCATGAATGTTATTACTACTCCATAAACTATTGTGTATTTCTGTAGCAATGACAAAATGACTCCCACGGGGAACCACTAGTTGTTTTTTCATATCGCAGAGCTATAATTATCTTCATTTGTTGATATTAGTTTGTTATGCTTGTTTACCATTCTCTTATTGTCGCAATTGATCCATCAAAAACATCACACATTCAGATCAACAATCAGATAATTACTGAAAGTTATTTTTATTCTCACCAAGGTCCAGAGCACTGGGAAAACTCTGGGTGCTCTCAGGATGAGTAGGCGTCCAAGAGTCTCTGGGTAGTTGGCCTCCACCACCTCAATGATTCTCAATAGTGCCTTAATTCCTGGTCTCCACAGGTGACGCATAGTAAGTCCCTCCAAATCTACCAGGCAAGTCCAACAGCTGACCCGACAACATAAACAGACATGACATGACTGTATAAGAAATCATGTGTGCACCTGATTAATCATTAATCAATGACATGCTGATGAAACAAAGAATATTAAGGCACCTAATGGGTTGACCAAAGACTCTTGTGTTTTCCTCACAACGCCTCAGTCCTTCCTCATTGATGGACAGAACCTGGATCACAGTCATCAAGCATGAAGTACACTTAAGGCATTTCAAATGTATTCATGTGTATAATAACACATAAATCCATAATTATGTCACCTGTCTCAGTAGCACCTCTTCTCCCAAGGCCCGTACTAAACCCTTAATGTCCATTTGACCCAGGCGCAAGATATACAGAGGACGGCCATCTAAACACATCATACACAGACATGGGCCAATTCACAGATTATATAACAGCAGCCAAATATATATAAATTCTATGTCTTATTAAATCTGGTGTTTATCATTAATCTAGCATGTGAATATCAAAAGGGCACTTCCTGCACTTAACCCGGTGCATCTGCTAAGCTGTTAAAACCAGTGACTCATTTTCAAACATGGGAGCTACAACAGATGGTTCTCAGACTTTAAAGTCAATAATTAACAGGGCACTAACCTGCATGGACTTTATAAATACAGATGACTAAATATTTCTGCCTCTGTCGTCAATATATGTGTTCACTTCCAATGTAAAGAAACCTCAGTAAAACAACAGTAACCAGAGAAACAAAGTAGCTAACATAACAGCAGACCGTATTATTCAGGCAATACCTCTGTCATGGTGGTGCCAGCTTCCAGTATAATAGTCCTGAAGTAACTGGGGGTGTTCCCATGAGTCTAAGAGGAAATCCACCTGATGCTGTTTCCTCCAGGTAAGAGACTGGCATAAGAGCTCCCTGGCTTTGTCCAGGTTAAAATCTCTGGCCCTTAGGAAGCGCAGTACATGTTGATCCTTCGGAATCTGTACCACAACAGGCAGGAGTTCACTATGTAAATGTCTGAAATTTTCTGATAATGGAGTTTCTTAATTCATGCAAACCAACCACATTAAGGCACTAAGGTGGTCTGTTAGATGGATACTTTTAGTTACTATAATTTAAATGTAAAAGCAAGCGCTAAAGAGAAGTAAAGGCTATGTGAATATGTAAAAAAATAAATTGATGTGTATTTTATGTAACAACACAAACAGCTCTGAATTCAAACAATATATTTATACATATAGCAATGTATAAATAAATGTAAATCAATGTAAAAGTGACCTTGCCCTTGTGGGTTTCCTGGAGCCACTGGCGCAGTCGAATAAGACAGCTCTCCTGCAGAGGCGTTAAATCACCTAGGTAACGTCTGATGTAATCAGCATCCAGCTTATCTACAGGCCAAAACACATATACAGTGAACAGTCAGCACATATTGCTTGCATCACATGGAGACATCAGACACTGTGTGCACTTGAGCAGAAATAATGAAATAAGCTCTACATTGTAAGTGATGTGCTGTTGTGTGCCACTTTGTATTTTGTGTTCTGTGTGTTTTTTTTACTTCATACTGTTTGTAATTGTGTGGTCATATTTTTAATTTAGCTATAGAAGGGACAGCAGTAGAAAATTAGCTTTAAGATAGCATGGGTGTAACACATCAAATGGTCACATCTATGTTTAACCCTGTACATGGTTACAGTAAACAAATGACTACTTCTATACTACACATGCACATAAGGTATTTAGTTGGCACTGTTTTGTGAGTAAATTTGACTGAACATGTTTTTTCTTTGTGACACTTCTGTTTTTAGCAACATGCAACAAAGCATGCATTAGTAATCCAAAACAGTGGTGATATTAATCTTGTAATGTTGTAAAACATGCTGTTGTTTCACTAATAAGCAATGGTGTGAGACTAGAGGCGTGGCTGTTATTTCTAATTTACTGGTAAAAGCATACAATATATTCAGTTTTTAAAATGCCATTCAGTCAAGAACTACTTCATAACTATCTCAGTTCTTTCACCACACATATTTACTGTGAACCAGTTAATACAAAAGGGCAGTTCACATTACACGCATCTTTGCATTTATACACTGCACCTTTGTGTTGTGTTTTGGCTGCTATTCTGTACTTCATTGTGATTAGTGAGTACACACTGACCATCAGGGGAGCCAGTTACTAGCTCTGTGGGGCCGACAGCGTCTTTATTGGACAGCCCATCCTTGGCACTGTTAACAGGGATGACTCTGGCAGTAGAAGGCAGTGGCAGCTGGAGCCTGGCAGCAGTATTTTCAGAGACAACAGGCGGTGTCCAACGAGGTATATAAGTTATTCCTTCCTCCTCCAGCTGTCTGAGGTAGTACTCAACAATTTCTTTACCCTAAAACATGGGACAGATATGAGACTCTGGCTTAATGTCACAACATGGACTCATTTATCAATAAACCAAACCAACAGATTATAGAACACATATATTGTAGTCAAGTGTATAAACAAAGCTTTGTATTATTAACATTTCAAATATACAAACCTTTTTAATGCTACTAGCATACTGTTTCATTGCTATCTTCTCCGCTGTGCTCTCAAAGCCAAAAAAGGACTTAATATCCAGACTAGCTGTCTGTTCAAAGCATGTCCAGTCCTCATTCTCTGGATGAACCTGCACAGGAGGACAAAAATGTGTAACAGATGCTGAAACTTCAACTCCACATTAATTTCTTATCTCACAAAAAGCACAAAAACCGCCCATACAATACAGAACTTGAAGCCTCCACAGCAATAACTTGAAGTTAACTTATCAGTCAAGAATAGAAGCAGACATCTGGTGTCTAGCAAACTTTTGAAATGAACAATATTTGTATATTCATAGATTCTCGCTACATCACTGAGAAAGAGGATAATTCTTTTAATAAGCATAGCAGGTAAACTTTTAGTTAAAGCAGTTTTTTAGGGTCTTAAAATATGTCTGGGAGGATAAAATGAAATGAAATTATATAGCTGGAGGGGGTGATGTTGTAGAAAACCAGTAGAATTTAATTGGGAGAAATTACAATTACTTCACCATTTAAAACAAATGACTAATGGTGGACTACTCAAAAGGCACCCTAAGGGCCACATCTAGCCAAGAAATAACCTCTGATTGACCCAGCAAGCTTGAATTAAATAGGCTTTTTTAATATAAATATAATTTCACAGAACATATTAATTAATATCAATAATTACAGCACTGCAACCATGGTCTAAAAACTGTAAGCAGTCAGGAAGCAAAACCAGCATGGGAAACATTCTGGCAGACACTAGAGGATCGGGATGTGAGTTGTGCCTGTACATGTGTTGTGCCATCTTGGACAGCTAGCTAAAGCAACACCAATTGGACAAACCCACACACACACACCCAGTGTAATTGGGCCCCTTCAATGCAGTCCACTAACAGTGCTTGTTTTGCCACTGCTCATATTGTTATAAAATGTGTCAGAATATTTAGTGGTTAAGCACATTTAACTGTCTTCCTGCAACAACTCAACCCGCATTAGTTGTTAGATACAGGCACAAAAAGGCTGTTTTAAGCAAAAAGTAAAGAAAAACATTTTATTCCTCTACTATATATGCTCCTTTGTTGTTGGAAACTTATAGCAGCAAAATGAACCTGTCACTGGTGAAAACAAGTACCTAAGTGGAAATACATAAAGTTACTAGTTGAAACGTGTGTTAGTGGTCACTGTTACTGCCAATTTTGACACTATGAGATGCCTCAAGGACAGCTATTCCACCAAAAATCCTATTTTAAAACTGAAAAAACAAACACTGCAGTTTTATCATTACCAAAAGCTTTTTTTTTTAATAGGCCACTGAAAAAACATTTCCTAGTCTTAAAATGTGGTCCAATGGAATTTGTAATTGCACAAACCTGGATTAGTGTATTTGGCACACTGTAAAAGGATGATGTAAATTAA
This sequence comes from Rastrelliger kanagurta, assembly GCA_024605255.1. Classification (NCBI taxonomy): domain Eukaryota; kingdom Metazoa; phylum Chordata; class Actinopteri; order Scombriformes; family Scombridae; genus Rastrelliger; species Rastrelliger kanagurta. The sequence continues at coordinate 20,952 of JANJYQ010233925.1, read as the reverse complement.
TGAAATTAAATTCCTGCAGTGAATGGAAAAGCCACATTTTTACAAACGCAGCAGTAGGGACATATGACTCAGGGTTCTACCTTGATGCTTGCTGTGTCAGCGCACATTGCATTGTGTTTACGGAAGGTAGAAAAAGGTAAAAACAATAATAAAATCATTACATAAAAACAATAAAACCAGCAACAACAAAGAAATAAAACTGAGCTGAGCTGCTGAGCATGTGATTATCTTGTTTGACCCTGTAGCTCACCGTGTAGTTGCAGCACTCATGAACAATGACTCTGCTGGAAAAGGTCTCGTTATGGACCTCAATGTGAAGTGTACGGTCTTTGCGGTTCAGAGTATTCTTCTGGATGAAGTACAGGTAGTCTACACCAGCAATCTACAATCAGAAAAACACAGCTTTCAAATGGTTTACACACACACACACACACACACTCACGCACTGTTTTGTTCATTTGTGTAAATGCATTCTAATGCAACAACGCACAAAATAGCAACTTAAAATGATCCCTCTCCAACATAACCTTGACAAAAAATATTTTTATCAGTAAAATGTCAGAGGAGGGTTACCCGTTTGAGAAGTCGTGGGGCTTCAATGTCTATCGTACAGCGCCTCTCAGTTACCAGCGTAGATCCATCCTCACTTTGGCTTTCACTGATGACCTCGCTGTCTACAAACACTGGGATCAAGGGGCATTTTGGGAACCTCCTCACATAGGCCTGAGAGAGAGAAATAAATCACATTTAAAAGAAAGTTAGTCAGCAGCAGCCTCCTCTGGGTTTGAATGCAGCCCTGGGTGAACAGCAGCTGTACTTGTATTAGTCCTAAAAGTAACATGACTTCTTTGTCAGTCTAGGATGCATTTAATTTTTAATGACTTAAACAAATTATATTAAAATTATTAAAATTGTATTAAAATGTTATGGGTTTTGCACTGCAACAGCCTGCAGCCACAGCAGCTTTTTTTTTTTTTTACAAGCAGTTGGTGTTGGCTTTGAGTTTTACTACCAACAGCATACTGTATGACCATCTGCTCAAGCCAATTTCACCAGCCTCACCTGTCAATATTGATTGAATTGCTTTTAGGCTGCTTCAAGATATGCTAAACATTGGACCTTATGCTGTGTGTGTCACAGCTTTGACCTTTAAGTCCTCAATCTGAGTAAGCAGCAGTTTTTGCTGACAAACTACTGACAGGTAACAGAAGGTTATTAACAAAGCTCCCTGTTTCATGTTTTAGAACAAGAATTGATTAGTTCACAGTGAAAACTAGCACTAACTCTCAGGGATACTTTGAGACCTACTTGTCCAATACCTTATAATTCAAAAGATTTTAAATGTCTGCAGAACTACACAGACTATACTGGGAATATAAAGGACCACAAACATTGACATGAGCTGAACAGATACGCACACACAGACACACAGTTTGTGCTTATGCAGCACAGCATATAAGCCATCTAATCAATATGAGGACATTATTAATGGGACCAGTTTCCTTGGTAAATAAGCAGCATTGACTGGTGTTGTGTAACAAAAACACACGTTTCACTGATTGCAGACTAACAGAAATCTCTATCCTGATCACTCCCCTCAGAGCTATAAGAATAACAGCTAGTGGCATTATCAGTCAGAAGACTAATGAGAAAGCTGGGAGATAAATGTGAGCAGTGGAGGTGGAAGACTATCCACTGGAGTCTCACCTTTATAATATCAATACTAAAATCTTTTCACAAAAGGTTTATTTTACTTAGACCTTTTTTAATGACCTGCACTGCTGCAAGAAGTTCTGTTTTAGGACTAGGTGAAACAATCCCTCTTAGACAAACATATGCCTTTGACTTGAGTGGTGGTAATGATCCATCTATCAGAGTGGACCTGAGATTTACTTTGAGAGATGTTTCATAGAAAAGTATGACATAAAGCTTGTGTAGGTGTTAACTTGAGCTGTGTGGTGACGGTCACAGCTGCAGTTAGAGCCTGCAGAGCAAAGTGTCACTGTAGCATCGCGGTCTTTACCCCACTCTGAGGATATTGCATAAGTCTCTGGCTTAATATGTAACTTCACAGAACAAGAAGCAAAAGCAAGACTTAATGAAAGTGGGTGACATCCACAGGATTTATTTTCCTCTTAAAATACTGCTTTACATTACGTTCCTGTTTCAGCAAATTTAAAGCATTCAGCTGCAGGTTGAAGGTGAAGAAAGCAATTACAAAAACAGTTTCGACTTAAGGACAGAAAGGTTTGCACCTCATATGGTAAAAAATGTTTGGAATTTTGGATCTTTGTTGTTATTACAGTGGATTTCCTGTTATGGACAGTTGAACACTGCCGCAATGTGGCTGGTGTACAAAGAAGCCATTAGATTACATGGAATTTACAACAAATCTATCAACAATTACAGTAATATAGCTGGGGAAAATGTTGCTGTCCAACTTTATTGTGAGTGCTGCTTATCTCAGTGTTACACCATCCACATTATGTCAGCAGCCTTTTATACATTACTGAAGGCTACACAGTTACCAAAAGGAAAGGAGAGGGTATATACAGTATACTCTGTCTGCCCAGCATTTATTGTTAGTAAGTCTCTAAGAATGATACAGACAACCCTGGAAGGCAGACAGACAAGGCTTGACACATTAAATAGATTTATAAAAGTCCCTGGTTTGTCCTATAATGTCACAAATGAACCCTCAAGTGGAAATTGTACTTTTTATTTTGAAATTCATTATTATGACATTCAGTTCTCAATTAAAGAAGTGCAGAGTTGAAAGCTCCTCTGGCTTAATAGATCAAACACATTATACCCAGTTTAGTTATGCAAGAGCCTGCAGACTCATCACAGTCATATCCACAGCTGTCTTATATGATATCAGCGGTGATAGACACTATGGATCATTTAATACAAAAATATTACTCACCGCCATTATTAGCTCAAATGGATGTTTGTAGACTCGGACAGGGGACTGGTATTCCTGCACCATGGTTGCAGCTTATGTATCAGCAACCTCTATTCAGTAAACAGACACAGCAAGCGAAGAAATTAAAAAAGCATGACTGCACTTTGCACGGGTAATTAGTGTTTGCTTGCCATAAAAAGTTCATTTGTATTATCTAAGCAAAGGGTTAGATGTAGGGGCAAAACAGAGCGAAATATATACTTATGTTGAGTTAAACTGGTTGATCTATAGTCAGTGAAAGTATAAAGTATTCAGAGTTTGTTAAAATCAAACTATACAGAGAAATACGGTACTGTCACAGTGTACGGGGCCT
>JANJYQ010233925.1:4693-16044 GCA_024605255.1 Rastrelliger kanagurta | reverse complement strand
TGCTGTTGGACAAAACACTGTCACATATTTATACCCTGCCCACATATAATCCCTGGTCAGACCTAAACATAAATATCCCAAATATAAGTACACTGACCACATGAATGATGCTCATAATTATCCATCACACACAATTACACTTTTTAATTCCCACACTGAATGGTGTAGAAAATTTAGAAAAATTTACAGTTACTCTTAGAGAGAATGATGGAAAATTACAATTTGACTTATTTGATTATTCATTATCCTCGCTCCATTAGGTGCTGACTTCATGGTTTTAAAATCACTCTACTGAAACATTTTTCAGCTTCGACCCTGCTACTTGTCCACAGCTGACTCTTACTCTGTACCTTGCTGATGGGAAGGCCACATTAAAATGACCTCAAGTTGGCTTTTTGTTATTCAATTTTCAACTATAACAATATTATTTTTGAGTTTTTGTTTTCTGTGCCTGCTCACTGAATTGTTTATCTACATACTGTAGGAAAATATCATAATTTTTGTAACAGCTAACTTTCATAATCCTCAAATGAATTGAACCTACAGCCTGTATTACAACAGTTATCAATGTTTAAAATGTGCCATTTTCATCATGCTGCTCTAAAAATCCGTTGAATTTCTAATGTTTATTTAAGAATTAAAACATACTAAAATGAATATAACACACTAAAATATGTCTGGCACAAAAACAAACCAATTAATTTTGACATGCATGTGTATGTTAATTCATCCTGTATGTCACATATCATTATGTTAACTGTCTTTTACATAGTTATGTTTGGTTATGGTGGTATGGTTAGAGGTTATCTTTAACATGGACTGACATTAAGATGCAACATTTATAGAGTAGTATTTGATGTCTTTGTACTGCCTCATATGAACTGTTCCAATAAAATGCAGCTGGTCCCACATTCAGACTTTTGAAGCAGTATCTGGGAGGGATATTCAAAGCTACTGATCTGGCAGTCTACAAAAAGGTACCAGATTCCAGTGGGGTACGGGGGCATCCTGGGAGGGGGAAGTGGAGTTCAGATAAGCTCTTTTTCCTAATCAGTCTCAGCCTCATGTTACCATGAAGCAAGCTGCTCTCAGCAAATGTCCCCCACACTGTTTTGGGCAAATTTGTGCCACCTTTCTGCCAACGTGTAGTCGCTCTCCTCTTTCTCACAAAATACTACAAGAGATGCAAGATTTGGGTTAATTCTCTCAGTCATGCCATATCTTGTCAGTTATAGCAATAAATCATGTTGCTTTATTGTGTTACCTTTTTCAAAGAAAACACGGTTACAAAAAAAACCACACTGTCAGGTGCAATGACATGCATTTCTTCTTTTTTCCCCCAAGTTGTTTTCTCTGAGGGCACTTCAGGTTGGGTGTCATGTTTAATCATACTTTAATTATGACCAAGGGCTATACAAAGCATCCTTGGTTCCATTATGACAAAAGTGATTACTGTTTTGATTTACTTCATATTCTTCACCACCGAGTCGAAGGCTGTAAAAAATACAAAAAAAATACTCATCTATGATTTATGATGATTTATGATTTAAATAATCATCTGCATTACTGGTTGTTTGTGCTAATAGTAGTCCAGCAGTACACTGATGCAAACTGCAAAAGAAAAAGATGAAGACTGAAGTTTCCTTTCAGCTCAGTTCATTACCTCTCTGAGCCCCTTTTCAAAATCCTCTTTGCTCTCCTATCTAATTAACTCTAATAATGACTAAAGCATATTGGATATTTCTCTCCTCAATGCTACCCAGACTTCACACACCACAGACACTATTCAGAGCTGAAACCCCAATACCAATAAATTTCATGGTGATTATGCAGCCATATAGCTTTTATTTATGCATTGCTAATGCAGAGCATAAATAAACCTCTTTTCATCAGCTGTTCAGCTACAGTAATAAAAGAATAATGAGAACAGAAAGTAGGCGCTGTTAAATTGAAATCTTACATTACCAACATTACAAGCAATGTCTCATGAATATAAAGATTATGACCTCAAGTTAGCGATCATTGCACAGAAAACAGGCACAAATATTTACCAAAATTCGAGACAAATTTTTGCTGTTTCCTCTTCCAGTGTAACACAAACGCTGCTCTACAAAATAAACGAGTGAGTAAAATGCAGATGAGCTTGCTTGTGGCTATTCAGCTCCTAAAATGTTGCTGTTTTCCTTCTCTGTTCCTCCAGGGGAAGTCACCTAAGGGAAGAAGTCCATTTAAATTAAAATGGAGACCATTTCATGAAAAAAAGGAATAATGGACTGAGCTTTGCGGAATCTGAAAAGATTCATGAATTTCAGACCAACACTGAATTTATCCAGAAGCCTCAGGGTTTAGTAGTGTGAATTAGATCATTTTAAATTCAGGTGAGGTATTTGAATTTAAAATGATCACCTTGAAAACTGAAGTGAGTGTTTGTTTATTTCAAAAAGAATAGGAGGCAGTAGTCCTGAGACCCGTGTTGATCTGCATCATCTGCTCATTAGTGCAAAGTTAACCAAGAGAGACAAAGACAAATATTAACATCACATTGCTACTCACTTATTCCATTATTCCTCGAAGGTGTGAAGCAAGTTAGCAGCATTATTTTGAAGGTATACACAATTAGTCATGACAAGTGAACACATTTTTTATTGCACGGAAGATTGCACACATTTTGTTTGTCATGATAAGAAGGTATTAATCTGTCACCCGGATGCACCATGTAAAAGTTTGATGTCTGGTATTAAATGTTTTGGATAACAAGTGAAAGCTGCAGGCAATTAGACTTCAAAGTGGCGATTCAGTTCTGACTGCTTGAATAGCTTTCATAAGAGATTTAATGGGTGCAACACTGCATCAACTCACTTTTCTGTTTTTGTTTTCTAGTTTGGATTATTTATTGTGCTATTATCAGTTTGGAATATTTATTCAAATAAAAAGATGAACAAAAAATGAATTCATTCATCTTTCATGCAAATATCTTCAAAGTCAGAAACACACATTCCCTGATGAAAACCCTTTTATCTACTGTAATGAAGAGTTGATTTGAAGATTTGCCAGCTGGTCAGATGAAACACCATACACTTAGTGTGATGGCACAAAGGTCAAACTACAAGAAGTGAATGTGGGCAGTTCATTAGTGATTCAACCCCTGCTGGATCATAACAGAGTGTTGCTTTTATTTGAGTGAGAGGGTTGTAGGTTAGATAGGGTGGCACAGGCAGAAATGTCATGCTGGGTAAACACCATTAACATGGTATATAATGAGAAATCGGTCAATTCTGCCCTTTTTCACACCTCTCTCAGATGGGGGATGTTGTTCATTTACAGTCCACTTGAGGTCCTCAGTCCATAACCAATCATTGGAGGATGAAAAAAAACAACAAACATGAAACTGTAAAGAATGTGTATGATAAAATAATGTGTACAATTACCCATAAACATTTGATAAATATGCAAGTTCTTTTAAATAAGATATTGTTCAGAACATGTGAACATTATCCGAGGATATTCCTTAAATTTTAAGTCTGTCAGTCCTCATGGCACATAAAGGACACCAGACTAAAACATCTTCTCTAAAGCTTCACCCAGAGGCACAGCCTGCAGCTCCAATACATCGGCCAAAGTTAGATTAACATTTAAATTCAGAGCACCTCCTGAAGTGCCATGTAGTCTTAGACAGTGTTTTTCATGACATAGATGAAGCGCTTATCCAGGGTCCCGATGGACATAGGGCCTGTCACAGAATGAGGATCAAAATAAAGATAAAAAACAAACAAAAAAAAAGCCAAAAACATCTAGCCAGGACATGTTGATTAGTTGATGACTCAGAAAAAATAGCATCGCCAAGTATAGCAATGTTGCAGTATAAAAGTGTTTGATGGTAAATACAGCAGCAGATAACATATGGACCTGCATATACACAGAATCAGCTCTATTGGTTTTACTTGCATTCAGAATGATAGTGACTTCTTTCCTGTATGAGAACCTCAGGGACTTTTTCTTATTAGGTATCTTATTGAAGCAGGAAGAAATTGTGCAATATAAATGCAATTGCTAAGATATTCTGCTTGATTTTTAAGAGTAAAATTATTCCCTTCCTTGGTCCCTTCCACCCCCACATACTAACCTTGTGTATTAGCAGTACTTTCTGTGGAGCACATTCATGGATGTAATCTTAAAATGTGGTTGGTGAGGAAACAAAAACAAGCCAACATGAGTTGAATTTTTGGGCTTGACTGGTAAAAATAGATTATTTCCATGTCCTAATTAGACTAAACTTGGTGTAGAGTCATGTCATAACAAAAATGAATATACTGATATACACTGTGCATTCATTTTTATTTACATTTTCCCAAAATAACAAGAGATATATAATGTTATATCTCTGCATAAATTGCATAAAGCATAAAGCAGAATGAGTGCCATTTCTTATAATCACCTTGACAGTTTCTTTAATATAGCGTAAAGAATAACATGTCCAGCCCTTCAAACATCACAACTGTCACACTTTCTTGTAACTGTGGCACAAGAGCTCATACACAAAAGGTAATGAAATACATTACATGCCCCTCTCCCCGTAAAAAAACCCACATCAAACGACACCAGCTTCTAGTACACCCTAAGGATAAAAATCAAAACAGAGACAAGAAATGAGATGTGATTTATGAAATCCCATGCCTCTCATCTAAAAAGAAAAAAAAGATTCTTGTAGTGCATAGTCGTTCAAAGAAACATCAATCAGAGTATGGAAACTTAAAATCAGCCCTAAAAATCACTGTAAGACAGAAAATCATGTCAGGGCCTTGGAGTGGGTTAAAGTGATCACATCTGAGAGAAATACATTCCAACACTGGACTAAAGACTTACTCAATTTTAATCCTGCAAATCTATTTAAAATTTGCCAAAATTAAACACCCCCCTTACCTATGTAAGTCTCTAGCTCTCCTACACAGTATCATTTTTTGTTTATTTAAGTCCATGTAAATCATAGACCTCCCCCACCATTAATCCAGCACTCACTAACTTAAGCAGTTTCAATCAAAATTGGTTTGTTAAACACAAGATCCCTTTCAAATAAATGTTTCATCTGTCATGAATTCATTCTATCTGACTGCTTAGATGTTTATCATCTCTGAAATTTGGATGTGTCAAGGACATCTTTCATTGCTAATTGAAGCACCTCCTCTTGGCTACTTAATCTTAATCATCTGGGTGCACTGTAGTGTGGATCTGGCCTAGTCCTCTTCAAAAAGAAACATAAATGCTCTCCAACTCCCTTATTCTTTCTTTGAATATCTCAGCTTTTTACTCACAGCTTTATTCAGTCTGGCAGTGATTTTGCCCATTCACCTGGGTCACATTTTGGATTTAGTAAAGTCATCTGACTTTGCTTCCATAAACCTGGTTGTAGGCTAGATTGTCTCGCTGCAAGTTTATGCACCCCATTTAGATCTCACCTTCTTGGCACTGAGTCTTTGGTCAAATTTTGTTAAGTCATTAGAGTGGCCAGTAACTCTAGCACCTTTATTATATCTCCCCCACACCGAAGAACTACGTAATAATTTTAACAGTAATTGTATAGCTACTGTAGAGTCTGATCTAAATTTAGAGCTCTCCGCAGGTTTAATGAAAACACACAATAAAGCACATCTCCATGAAGGCTGAGCAATTACTGAAGGCAACAAAACCTACAACTTAACTTAGACATTGTGAGACAATGCATATATCAGGCAGTAGTTAAGGAAGCAAGGTAATTTTCTATGTCTCATCTATCAGAACTGCCATAACAACAGAATCTTATTCACAATAATTCAACATGTCACCAGCTCCCCTACTAGCCATGAGATTGAATCTTACCCTAAAAATATGATGAATTTCCAAAGTTCTTCATTAATAAAACCTCACTTTTACCTATCCCTTTCATTCTTCATCCCTTAGAAATCATGTCTATTATAAGTCTTATACAGTATAATAAACAGGCCATTGGCTGCTGGTTATAGTGCTTCATGTTTCAAACATAGCATTATGGTTCAAATCATATCTCAACAATAGAACATATTCTGTCACAATTAGCTATGCTTTATCTTCCACTTCATATCTTACCTGGTCTTACTACAAGGCCTGGTCTTAGGTCCATTACTACTTTCAATATGTATGCTTCCTCAGTGAGATTAAATGTTAATTAAATTAGAGTTGATCAGAGATTGTTTTATTTGGCTCATCATTGGGTCTGTCAACCTGTTGCTAGAAACTTAGGTGTGCTTTTGGACTCTGAGCTTTGCTTTAATGTCCAAATCAAGAAACTATATTGTCTTGCTATCTTCATTGAAGAAATATCAGAAAAATATGGTATTCTTTATCCTGAACTCCTGAACCTGAAGAAAACCAGTCATGCTTTTATCTCAGCACCATTGGACTTTCAACAATCCCATGTCCTCTTTCTTCCCTTTCCTGTCTGCAGCTGATCCAGAATAGACTAATTCACGGAAATGATCACATCACCACAATCTTGACCTCTCTTGGCTACTTGTTCATTTTAGAATAATTAAAAAAAAAGAATAATTACATTCAAAGCTACATGGGGTCTTGCTCTAAAATATATATCACTAGATCCTAAAACAGAACAGAACTCCGCTCCTCTTATGAACCTCTGGCAAGGATGTCTTGGCTGTTTCTAGATCTAGGAAACCTTTAAAATCCTGATTCAAGGAGTTTACCTGACAAAGTTATTATTATTGTCATACAAAGGAAAACAGCCAACACAAAGGATGTATGCCTAAATGCAAACTCACTAGTTTATACAACCTTAAAATAAATCAATGGACAAACCAAAACATCACAGTTTCATTTAGCAATGCGATGTGGTGACAGCTAGAATCAAGTCAGAGCTCCTTCAAAACAGGAGCAATTAAACCAAAAATCTTTTTTACACATACATTTTAGGAGACTATAGCCAAAGGTTCAAATTGCCTGGAATTTCCCTTTAACATAAAAACCAAGATACTTTCAACTTTCCAATAAACAAAACAATTTCCATTTAGATGGTAGTCCGTCAAGAGTTCACTGTCCAATTCACAAAAATGTTGTAATGGTGTAGATTTATTAGTTCATCAACAAATGTTAAAATAGTAGTAGCAATTTAGTCCCGTAGTGGTTGAGATTTCAAGGATGGCCATCACAGTTTTGACCTATGACTGACACCTATGACTAAAGTGTCCAGTAATGCTAGGAATGGGATGAGAAAGTTTGTGAATATATATACACAGATGTTGTTTCCCTAATGTTCATGAGGTTTTCTCTGATGAAATAGCTGCAGGTACTATAGCAAAATACTGAATTTACAAGAGATAACAATGCACACCCACACACCAAGGCAACCATACATGGCATCTTGGTCCTGTACTAACTTGTTTCTGTTGGCAAGATGGATTGCAAATCTCTGGACTCTGAGGCACAACATGACAAATGACTCTCCTCGCAATGTGCTCAGAATCAGTCATCATGACGTATGCCTCCAGTGCCCTTTCATATTCAAATGAGAAAGATGTTGACTGCAGAGTCTGGGCAGCTCTGGGAAGGAGAACTCACTCTGGAGCTCATCATTTTGTGTTGCCCCTGTTGCACAGTGTACGTAGGCTACTTGAAGCTAGCCACAAACCTAACAGTAGTGGCTAAGATCTTTTACTTAAATAAATGTATAAATAACAGTGAAAAAATATTCAGTTTCAGTATCAAACTACTAATGATACAATAACATTCATTCAAATGTATGCAGCACTTTAATCTATAAACTATAGCAATGTTATTTTTCAATTTTCTAAAGTGATGATGTTTTACATATCTGAAAATAACAATTACTTGAAACACGAGTAAAAAGTACAATACTTATTTCTAAAATGTATTGTAATTAGGCCTATGATGAAAAAGTATCATAAAAATGGCCTCAAAATAGTAGTCCAGCATAGCTGAATAAATGTACTTAGTTACATTTGACCACTGCTCCATAGTTTGTTCTTGTTAACAGCCTAGATGTTTTATTAATCACATGGCATCACAGATTATTTCTAGCTGATATCTGTATCAGCTTTCTTAGAGGAAAAGTAAATGCCATGTCTGTATGGTATATATCAAGCTATAGATATGAAACTGCTTACCTAGCTTAGCATAAAAGCTGGAGATGGGCAGAAATTGTTTATCTCAAGGTGAAAAAAAATATACACCCATTATACACCCAGGCCACTTCCTTTAAATGCTGCAGTCCCTAAACTAGGACATTTCTGTCATATTAGTAACTATTGTCATGCTGTTAACACAGAGCTAGCGAGTAGCCTACATACAGTACATAAAGGTTACAGATTGAGATACTGGTTTAACTGGGCCAACATTCAGCTGCACAAAGCAAAAATGAGGAAATTAGCCAGTTTTGTGAAAAGACTGCTCCTGGATCTGTGGAGAAAGATCAATGACAGTGATGATTGTATCTGAAATGTGCAACTTTTGAGTTGTCATGTTTAAATAAACTTATTTCAAAGCAGTTTTCTTATATAACTAAACATAAATAATAGATCTTCAAAGCATAGTCTGGAATAGCTTTATATTCAATTGACTGAGGCTGAATTGGTTCAACTTAACTTGAAGTTATACTTTGAAATGTAAGTTTCGATTCGTTACTGTGTCAGCTGCCACCCCCTCTCCCTTCAGACTGTTGTTCTCAGTAAATATATTATATCACCATATAGAGTATTGCATAAGGCATCCACATAGGCCTATATATACATACATATGTTCTTCTGTATGAGCAGACAACAAACAACAGGAGAAAGTTCAGTGTTCAATCTACTGATTTGCCTGTCTGACTATAGGTGATGTTTTTGTTTCACCACACCATACCAACTTGCCAGAGCTAACTGGATGTCAGATGATATTTTTTACATGTCAGTAGTCAGCTATGACAAGCCAGGCAACAGCTGTGTGTATCAGAGCAACCTTACTCCAATTATGTTAATGAGATTATGCTTATTCTGTAGATGAAGAAAGAATAATCACAGTAAGATATGTGCATAATCAGATCTTACTTAAATTATGTGAGGCCAGTCTGAACATGTATGTACCTGAGTTGCATTACTGAGACTCTGATAAAGGTGAGCATTTGCACTGATGTCATAGTGATGCATGCAATATAATGCTGAAACATAATAGAAAGCAAAACAGAGAGCAAATAGTATTTCTGGAACTTTAAGGAGTTTTTGTTGTGTGTCTTTGACATAATGCCAGTGAGGTTAGCTAGAGTTTTTATGTGTGACTTTCAAAGTAATAGAACATATCAACAGGAAATAAGCAGTGTCACAACTCTCTTTAGAAAATTGAACTAACTACATGACACATGTAAACAGGGTTATTACAAGGAGTTGTCACCTTCACAATCATGTAAACATAATGTCTAATGTCTTAATCAGTATTGGCCTTAATTGCAATTATGTGCTCATGTAAACATTGCCACTGACAATCGCATACACACACCTTGCATCTTTTTAGTATCACTGTGAAGGTCTAGCAGCTCCGGAAACAATTCTCTGTAATTACAATGTCTACCTGGATGAATTGACCAAGCAAGTTATTGGTTCTAGCAAAATATATAGTGAGTGTCTGGAGAAACTATGAAAGATACCTAAAGTTCCCTGCTATTGTCCATTACTACTATTATCTCATTTGGAATGCTCAAAGAACAAGGATGACAGCTCAAGTATTTTGCAATTATATCACACCAACAAATACTTTCCATTACACAACACTTAAGTGAATCATCCACATGCAACAACTAGGAAGTCTGGGAAATTGATTAGCCAAGTGTTTAATCATTAATCAGACATTGTCGTTTGCCTACTAATAGCGAGCTGAGGTACTCAACTGAAACATTTCAGGAACAAAGAACATCTTTAATCATGAGTAAACATCTTAATGATTTACCACACAGAATGTGTGCTTTGGCACAAAGCCATTTGCTGCTTAAGCGGCATCATCTGTAGTAGAACCGAATGAAGCCAGGTAAAGCTGATGGGCACAAGTTGCCTATTACAGCATTACTAAAATAGCAGATGAACGTATTGATACACAGGACTATGCAGAGAAAGCCTGGAATAGAAGCTCATGTATAGAATAACATTTGCTACTGTCATAGAATGAGATTTAAACATTTCTCTGTGATGTTGATACATGCACCTATTCAAGCTGCACAATTTAACATACTTTATATAGCTAAGAAGTTTATTAGTAAACTTACATTTTTAACCATTTAAGTAGCATCACAGTAGAGATAGCAAGGATGACCTAATGTACTGTAATAACTTTGGTGATCCCCTGGCTTTTCATCTAGTGGTATCCTCAGGTCAAAATTTTCATTTGACTGATTCTTTAATTTAGGGCTGAACACCATCAGATGAACAAACTTAGCAAATGAATGTACAATTAAACCCAGCTGCAACTACCTCACCTTAAGGCTGAAGCTAATGCAAAAGTATGCTAGAATGTAATGCAAGCATCTGAAAAATAAAGCCAATGCCAAGTGAAGTGCCTTTATCTTGCTTTCTCTCTAATAGCAATCATTGACTGAAACCACCGACTCATTTGCTAGTTTCAAGTCTTCTTGTTCATGTTGTAAATTATGGTCTTACTCAGTTCAAATTTGACAAGAAGGTAGGATATGCTTTAGGGTGTGACTATGTTGTAATTGACAAGATGCTAGCTTCAGAAAATCTCTGGCTCCAACTGGCCCCTATTCAAAAAGCAGCAACTTCTCAATTGCTCAATTTAGTTACTGTAATAAGTATACTGGTAGTCAGTTTTTGAAATCATTGCTCAATTATTAAGATTTTAATACATATCTCTGTGTAAATGTCTGCAATGTGGGTATTGATTGAGAACTGTGATTGACAGTGTACTCACAGAGCTGCTAGGATGGCTTTACACTTTTTTTTGGTCTTATCAGTGGTGTTTTTTTGCTGTTCTGTAAAATATTGACTTTGAGTTTTAAAATTGCTATTTTTGTGTATGTAATACTACTATCTGTGACATGTCACACATGTTTAATGATACTGTAAGATCATTGCCTCTCTCTGTCTTCTTAACAACCAATTCACTCAACTGTACTTAAAAGTAAATGCTCAGAATTACAGTTTTGAACATCAAACCACATCATACTGTTCTGTCTTAATATTCTCAGCAGCTACCCTAAATGTCACAGCACAGTTTGTTCAATTGATCTTAGGGATCTTTTTAAATGTATTTTGCATCTGGAAAGTTTTAACCACTGTGACCCTTCTGAGTACAAGCATTCATATACAATTACTTTACTTTTC
>JANJYQ010233483.1:0-15563 GCA_024605255.1 Rastrelliger kanagurta | reverse complement strand
GCAAGAAGAATACATCCTTGTCTGTCTAAAAGAGGTATTTCTAGATTAGTATTTAAGTGTTCAGTCAGAGAGCAGAGAAAGACAAAAATGAAGAAAAAGTCACAGATAAGTCTTATCTGTGACCCTTTTTTAAATTTGCAATGCACCATAGCACACACATCATCCCTGTCTCAAAATGATGAGTTTTAGTTGCATAATGCAACCTTGTATTAGTTAGCTGCAGTAAAGATGTTCGCCAAGGAAAAGCAAGGCCTGTGATGCTGGTGTAGAAATTGCATCATGAGCGAAGGGCCTTTACAGTGATGCAGGGGGGAGGGGTCCTTCTATAGACTGACTAGGCTAGGCAATGCAGATGGAGAAGGATGGAAGGATGGATGGAGAGGGATGAAGAGGAGGAGGAGGAGGCATGGGGACTGCACAAGCTCTCTCTGACTCACACATGCCTCACATGCTATCTTTCCCATGGTTTCTTTGCTCTCTCGACCCCTCCTTTCTCTGGAGCTCTGAGCCTGCACTTGCTGGGAGCTATACAGTGGAACAGGGATTCCCTCCCCCCACCACATACACAACCACACACACTCAGCCTCAAATTCTCTCACTCTCACGCTTCACGTTACTGCATATCACAACTGACTGTCAACCACGCTCTGTTGCATGGTAGAGTCCTGGTGCAAAATGCAGAAATGCATTAACATAAGGACTATTAGTATTAAGACAATTACAATTGCATCATAATTGATTAATTATAATCAATTAATAGATTATCTTAGAGCATACCTATTCATAATTGTAGTTTGGTTAATAATGTAACACATTCATGTATTTAGATGAAACTGTGCCTTTTTTGTCCTTGCTAAACAGGATGATATTAAAACATTTTTTTCTTCAGATTCACACCATCTCTAGCTCATCCCCATCATTTCATCCTCCTGCTTCTGAAGGGCGAATGATATCAAAAGGAAAGCCTGCAGCGGACCACACCAAAAGGATGCCAGATAGGGGTGACCTTCAAAGAAATGAAAAAGAAACAAAAATGTGAAATACTTTATTTTCCCCGCTATAAATCATGTATCATTTCAAAGTCGCACTCCTCATTTCATACATGCGTTATGTAGCACAATATTTCATTAACGAACTTTGGTTTAGTGCGCCCCCCACACCCAGTCTATGATAGGTTTGATCCGTACGGCCAGTCAGGTGATATTTTCCGCTTCGCCATTTTGTGCTGCTGCGCCGGGTATTTATCAGAAGAGTCGTGACTATTCCGTCTGCACTGCTAGTTAGATTGTCAGACGGTTCCTTGTGTACTCGCCTTTCATATTCAAGCTTGTGGCCTTCGACAGGTTTCGCGAAGTGCGATTTTGGAGTCGACATCCATACTTAATTTTGTATATTTAGTTTATTTTTATACTGTGTGAGAAAGAATGTCGGCCCAAAGCCCCGAATACTCTCCGTTCTTCGCAGTGATGGGCGCCTCTGCGGCTATGGTGTTTAGCGGTAACTATCACACAGTCACTTTACATATTTAAGATGTTTGTTTAGTACAAAGTGTCGCTTTGTGTATTTGCTGCTAACGTCTTTTTTTTACAGTCGTATAATTCTCAAAAGGCTGCTATGAATAGTCAGCTACGGAAGCTAACTTCTAAGCAAGTCTGCTAACGTCAACGTTGCAGTGCTAATCTTAAAAGTGTAATTTATTTAGACTTAGTGTAGCCTGGTCAACCAATGACTTTGGATTATTCTAAAATGCCGATGTCAAATTGACATCAGTTGATTAGTTAAATTATATTTGTGATTTAACGACAGACATAAAGAGCAGCAAGACCAGTTAGCTAACTTAGCTGATGACGACTACATTAGTTAATGTTAGCTTAGCCTGGACATGTAAAAGCTCTTTTACAGTAGAAAAGGCAGAACAGGAAATGTAACGTTATGTTAACAGATCAGAAATTCTTGTTGAGAAGTAGTGAAGAACCAAAAACTAGTGTAAACTATTGTCAGTCTGTATTTCATATATCTTCTGACTAGCTTGGTGGATTTAACATTAGTAATGAAGTCTGCTTCCAATCTTTTTTTTTCTTCTGCAAGCTCCACACTACATCCTGCAGGGTTTAAAAGTGTTATCAGCTGGCAGTAGGTGATGCGTTGTATAACGTTACACATTTATCTAATGTAGCTTGACAGTAGAAATGACCAATGACACTGCATTGAATTGAAGCCGTTCTGCATGGAATATTTGCTGGTCTGCAACAATTTTACAGCTGTTATTTCGTTGGTGTGACATTTAATGTAACGCAAGTTATCTTTAGCTAATAACGGGTTTTTTTTCTTAAAACTTAATAGACCATTGGAAACCAGGATCAGCTGGTTAACTTCCTTATTGCTGAAAGGAATGACACCAAGTCACATGATTATCACATGATAAGCCTTCTGACTTGGAAATACCGTCTGGCTACTCATCTGTGACATTATCATAAAGACTAAAATGTAAATGTATTAAAAATCAAATATGACTGTTTAAATCTTTTTTTTTCAGTATACTTTTACAAAAGATAAAACAATTTTAGAACCACAGTGTTTGTGGGTTATGGTTTTATGCTAAGCAACTGAAGTGAGTGAACTTTGAAATTGACTTGTTCATCCATTTTTGTTTTATGGATAATTGCCTTGTTTACTATGGGCCTCACCTTAAGGCTTAATCCAAGAGGAGCTAATGGTATGTTGTAGCATGGCTAAGGCTCACATGTGACTAGACTGGATGGTGTAATGGGTGCCGCTCAAGTGGGAAATCTAGCAAGTATTTGGCTGTTTTACAGGGGGTTTGTTTGTTATAGGTGGTTTGTAGCTTTTCTTAAGTGACATCACCAGTGAATGGTTACAGTATAAACAGAAACTAAAAATTAGTAGAAGGTGGATGCCAAAGCCAGCCCTCTTGTTCTTGTCATAGCTCAGCTAAAATGGGCAGTGATAGGTGAGAGCAGCTTTGTGGTGGCAGCTTTGTGCTGGCCTACGGGTAACAGTCATGTTAGTCTGTGCTGGTGAACCAGTGACAGCTGGGGAATTAGCCAGTAGGGAGAAATCATGCTTGCAAAAGGAATGGATGTGGTAGTCGTGGGATAGACTGGGATTCTTGATGATTTGGGCTTTAAGGACAGGAAATTACACCTTGAGCTTGTTATATCAGTCACTGTAGTACACAAGCTGAGGACTATGGCTGCAATTAACATCTTATTGCCACTAATTTCTTCTGTCATTCAGTCTGTAAAGGGTTTTGCTTAAATACTTAAAAGTTATCACACTGTTTAACATACAAAAACCCTCAGGTGTTCAGTTTACAGTAATTATCCGTTTCCGGGAACAGGCAGTAAGTTTCTATGATCTTCTGGTGTCAGGTGATGATAATGTATTGTTTCAGTAGTCTAGTGACAGTGTCCTGTTGTGAGGACTGCCTCTAGTGATGCCTAGCTCAGAACAGGTGACACTCACAAGTTGCCATTGTCAATGGGACTAGTATCTCCATTCCATGGCAGCTTTCACAGTTTCTACTAACTTCTTTATTTTCTCCAAGATAAATGTTTGCTTTACTGCTTACTTCATTAATCAGTAGTGCTTATAATCATTGAACTTTTTACTCCCTAGCATTGTCTTTCACTCTCCTCAGTCACAGCAGAGAAATGTGTTTAGATGACGGCAGCATATGCTTCAGACATGCCTCAGCTTGTCTCATAAATTCCACCTGCAGCCTCATATCTTTACACATTGCACAGCTTTGTAATACAGAAACATGTTTTTACAACTACAACCTTCTTGATATGATTATTTCTGTTAATCCCAGTGCAGTGCTTCCCCAGTCCGCCATAATACAGAGCAGGTTAATCTTATGTTGCGTGGGCATATTGCAGGCACGAGCATCCATGGCTGGAGGCACCTCCTGCTCTGACATCACAAGACGTCACAAGGGCATCCCATACATCAAATATTCTGCAGGGAGAAAAAAGAAAAGGGGTAAAAGCTCTTTACCTAAGCTGAAAGGATTAGGATTAACACCCAGAGGTTGTGCCTCCACACCACTGCAGGAGGCGTCCTGCCACATATCAAACCTTTAATCATCAGAACAGAAAGGCAGTGTTTCTCTATCGATCTTTACCTATCACACCAGAGGGAGGCAATGCTTACCAAGAAAAATGTAATAAGAAGAAAGGTGGCTGTGAGTGTAAGACTGAAAGACTAGGGTTTTTAGGGATTTTTAAAGAGATAGGTGCAGCCACAGTCAAAGCAAAATGTAAGACTATCTTGTATATTTGTCAGGGCTTACAAAAACACTGCTCAGTTATACTCGGATGCATCTCTGTAGATGGGCAGAAGTGATTTAATCTTGTATCGATGGCATCAGTCTGGTGATGAATCAATACAAGCAGTCGGGGATGTGGCCGGCTGCCATGTGCTCATTTAAAGATTGGCCTGCCTGCCTCCAGATCCATTTGCCAGAGAACCTCGCAGCCAATCTTAGAGTTAACCAGCTCTGTCTCCATGCTAACTCATCACATTGCCCCAAGAAATGAGGAAATGCAGGGCAGGGTGCCTTTGGCTGTATGCAAATGGCTGTCTCAGATTTAATCATCATCAGTGTGATTCAGCAATGAAGACGAATGGAAAAACACACGGCCAGGTCCTTGTCCATACAAAGATGCATCTTTGCTCTTTTTGTTTTAGGGCCTTGTGAGATAGGTGTTTAACTATGTTACATAAAATGCTGGATTTGTTCATCTTGATTGCATTGTTGTAACAACCAGATTTCACATTTGGGACTAAATTGAGAAAAGAGCCTCTTAGTTAGATCATCATGTAGAAACTGAGAGCAGATGGCATCAGAGCAGCAAATGTACATTCTTGAAATTTGCTTCTGACCATTTAATAAAATTCAAACAACTACATGTTCAGTGCTGCTAGGTGGTGGAAGCACTGGAGGTATATGGTTCAGGGCTTAACATTTGACCTTTTCCTCAATGTCTCGCAACTGTCCTGAATTCTTTCAGTAGTCTCAGACTTAACCAGTGTCCCAAATTGAAGTTTTTTCATTTTACATAGTTTTGTTTCTGATCAGTGTACGCTGATGGAAATTTGCATACACTTTGAAAATTTCTCATTGTAGACTCACTGGATCATTTGCGACACTCAATCTCAATAACTACCTCTCCAAGAAAGATGATATCTTCTGCTCTATAGTCTGCACAGTTGTTTGTTTTTTTTGTGCCTCTCTTGGCCTTTTTTCTTGCACTTGTTGCAACTAAAAAAATTTTAAATTTTTTGGCTACTTCCTGCTTTATTTCTACACTGACACACTGCGGCTGTAGTTTTGGCTAATGTGGGTTCAGGATCTAACTGCAGTGACTCATGGTTTTTCACAATGATCAGCTAGGCTAGTAACGGCAGTAGTAAACGCTTCAGTGTTTTGTTCTGCCTCGTGAGCTGTGCATGCTCAAAATAATGTCCCTTCAGTGTTCTTAAAAAGCCTGTTTCACATTTAGAAATTTTTTGATTTATTTTTTCCTTATCATTTAACGGCAAGACATTCAGTCTGTCCTCCGCTTCATCCTTTAGACTGCTACAGCAGCACATTAACCTGATATTCTTGTCTGTTTGTCCAGGCTTAATGCTTTTCTGAAGTGCGCACAACGCACAGTGGCTTATCTACTCTGACCATTCACTTGCATTATTGAAATCAAACATGTCTGCTGGAGTCAGTTACACATTGCGAACTGGAGCTGCCGCTGCTGCCTGGGCTGGGTGGCTCTTCTTTGTCCGTCTGTAGCTTTTTTTTTTTTTTTTTTTTTTGTCACTTGCTCATTTAGTTCTCTGACATGTCTGTAGTCTCACTTGCCAGTTTCCTGTGAGAGTGTTCAGCTTACTGTAGTCAAACTTCACTTGGTTTATGGTTGATCAATTTTTTTTCCTTGCCTCTTCAACACTGCTGGATTGTTTAACCCATTTAGCTACTTGCCTGGTATGCGGAGAGCAGAATTAGCTGAGTGTGATGCTGCAGTTGTCACACAGTTATCCTTTTATACATGTGCCACTCACATTTTTTGAAAATCTGAGTGGCACTAAAATTATATGTAATCCATGATACATAAAATGTAGTAATTTTATTTGTAATGAGACAACTGTCTTTTTGTCCCATATGCTGTTTCCGTTATCTCCAGAAGAATGTTACAGCCTCGATTTCCAGTGCTCGTACAGGCTAGTACATATGCTCAAAGCAATCTCACAACTGTAACGTTTGCGTTTACTTTGGGTGAGGAAGTGTACACATTTACAGACATGCGCACACGCCGCTGATGTGCAGGAAATCTTGTCAAACCGGCCAATCCCTGATTGATGACTCACTGCAACCAGAGTTAAATCCAGCTCTTATGAATGACTGCTGTTCTACATTTAGTTAATTTG
Source organism: Rastrelliger kanagurta (assembly GCA_024605255.1). Lineage (NCBI taxonomy): Eukaryota > Metazoa > Chordata > Actinopteri > Scombriformes > Scombridae > Rastrelliger > Rastrelliger kanagurta. The sequence goes on along the minus strand of JANJYQ010233483.1, from coordinate 9,116 downwards.
TTTCTGATGTCAGAGCAGAGAATCACTGATTTGCTCTCTAGCTCTCCCCCTGCAGTCAGGTTTAATTGGGTGTATGTGTGTGACGTAGGTGGCACGATGCTCTTTGGTCAGCGCTGTAGTCTGACGGAGCTTACATGCTGATAAAGCGTTTTGCTCTCCTCTTCCTTGCTGCATTAGTGATGCCAGCCAGAGACTAGTAGCTGCACCCTGTTCTGGTGCTGTCTTTGGAGATGTGGCATCCTCCTTCCCTTGTGACGACAGTGCTTCCCTGTGTCCTCTGATAAAGGTTTTTCATTCAAAGACGAGACGCACACTGTGACATAGCATATTCTTGGTCGTATATCATCTGTGTCAGTAGAAGACAACGTGATCGGTTGTTTCAGTTTGAAGCAAAATTCCCCAAGTGAAGCCATGCTGGATATTTTTTTAAAGAGGAAGAGGAACTGTAACAGTTCTCGTAGTATTGCTCCAGCTCTTATTTCACTTCTGCTTCATTATTCAGCTGTGGCCTCTGGTTTCTGTAGTGTGTCTGCTAATCTGTTGTTCCATTTTAATAATGGTGTGTGTGTACTCTAATGTTATTGTTTAACTTAATTTCCTCTTTCTCTGTGTTTTATCACCAGCCTTGGGAGCAGCCTATGGCACAGCTAAGAGCGGTACAGGTATCGCTGCCATGTCTGTGATGAGGCCGGAGCTCATCATGAAGTCAATCATTCCAGTCGTCATGGCGGGTATCATAGCCATCTACGGCCTGGTAGTAGCAGTGCTGATTGCCAACCAAATTACACAGACAATCCCCCTCTACAAGTGCGTTCAGCTGACCTCTCTGTGTTTTCTTGTCTTTCTGTCATTTTTCAGCAAATCTTCAAAGACTGAGACAGAATTCATTACAGCAACAGTAGTAAAGCACAGTGTTCAGGCTCAGCAATAAGTCATAACAAATACCAAACAAAAACAGCATAATGACAAAATCTAACGATTAATTAGTCTGACTAAAGCTAAAAGAACATTCATCTGCAGTTTATACAGCTTGTTATAACAGTTAATGACATGTCAAGTTGTATTTGAAAAGTAACCATTTCATGGACTGAGGAATAATAACACCCTAATAACACCCCCTAAATTTTATTACATTTTTAACTGAAGAACATGGGTCAAATACACTTTGTTCACAGTCGCTGGGGACAAAGCCTACGTACTGACAATTTTCCAGGGGTTTATAATTGGATCAGTCCAATTAAGTTTAAAAACATTGTAAGACATAGAGCTATAAAATCACACTCCCACCATGTTAAATGCTCATGCCTTCATCACTGTCTTTGATGCCAGCACTAATAATGAAAGTACTGCACCTGTTTTATTCTTGATTGATTTAAAATGTTAGCCATGAGAGATCATTGAGACCTCATTTTCTAACACTTGTCTTTTTTTTTTTTTCTTTTCAGGGCTTTCCTCCACCTGGGAGCTGGGTTGAGCGTGGGTCTGAGTGGGCTGGCGGCAGGCTTCGCAATTGGCATCGTGGGTGATGCAGGCGTGAGAGGCACAGCTCAACAGCCAAGGCTTTTTGTGGGCATGATTCTCATCTTGATTTTCGCTGAGGTCTTGGGTCTCTACGGGCTCATTGTTGCGCTCATTCTGTCCACGAAATAAACACCCAAAACATCTCCACTACAAGATCTGTCCTTTATGTTGCTGCTGGAGAAAAGTGTAAAACGGGAAAAAATTGTAAAAATTTCTGCCACACAAGATGAAGGAAGTGAAAGCGGGGAAAAAAATGAATTAAAATGGCTCCATAAATATGGTCTTATCTCAACAATGTGTACAGTCGTCCCAATTTGATAGTCAACTTGTAAATGCGCAATGTAGTGATTTGTCCGTCTTGTGTGTGTGCGTGTGTGTGTTTCAAAACAGTTGTATGATGAAGATTCTTTTTTTTCCCTCCACTTATTTCAGGCCTTGAGGCCAGCTGAGGCAGCTTGGCCTCTGGTCTTAGAGAGCTGACCAAAGGGCCGCGCAGCTTTTTCTCCTCCCACATCGATTTGGGAGTTGACACAATTTCTGCATTAATCATGAGGATCTATTTGTAAAGAGAAATGTGTATGGACTTAAGATTTTTTTCCACTGATTTTATTTGTAAGGAATTGTTCATTGAACTGTTTAAATGCAGCAAAAGTCTTTAATTCCCCAGGATATATATTATACATATATACAGACATATAAATATCTATATAGATTTAATGCACTGTGGGTTAATTGTGATAAGTGGTTGGAATTCCTCTGGATGTAACTCTTGGTTTAATAATTAAGATTGCCTTTAGTATGTTGCTGGTGGGTGGGAGTTTTGTGTGTAGCTGTATTCTAATCATGACGCAAACATTCTCAAACTTCAGTGTTTTTCCTGTAGTACTGCTGTTTGCATTAAAGGTGTGTGCCCCGTGTTGGGTCTCACAAGTGTAATTTCCAAATTCCATCTCCTCTCCATCTTCTTCACACACCCCTCCCCCTCATCTGTAGCTGTACATCATCTCTTCACATTCCAGCCATTAAAATCCTGCATGGATTTCAGTGTTTTGTTGCTGTTGGATATGAAGCTGAAGAGCAGACTAGATTCAGAGGATTTAATCCAGATCAAAAGCTTCATGTGGCAAAATTCCTCTAAAAGTTTAAATGATACAAGAAGATGGTATTGTTTGTAGCAAGCAGCATGGATCCATTGAGATTAGTGTTCCAAGTCTGGCCTAGTTTTCAAAAAGACTCAACCAAATTGATCTGGAATAAGTTTTTCTGAAAATGGAACTGCTGTTGAAGCATTTACTGAAGAGCCAATCTACAATCCTGTATTACCACTGGTATTGAAGTAACCCTGATGTGTCGACGTGAATGTTTTCACAATCGAATTAAAGAAGATTCCAACTTAGACATGACTGGTTTACAAACACACCAAATGCAGTGTTTTCAGTACTGTTTATTTTGCTGTAACATCTTTTCAGCATTGTGCAGGTTGCACAAGCATTTTCATCACAAAATGGCATCTACATTGGCTGACAAAGCATGGCTGAGTTCTGTTTTACAGATTTCATACTGCAGTAACAAATGTGTTATCTTCACTCTGTGGTTAAGACCTTATGAACTGCTGCACAGTACTATTGTCAGACACTGATTTTACATTGTATAGAAAATAAGATAATAGTAAATAGCTTTTACATGATCAACTGTACAGGAAATGCAACATAGATATAATCATCTGCACAATTACTAATTTACGCATCATAATGTGCCTTTCACAGTGCTGAAATGTCAACATTCAGTTTTGTGCAAATGAATTCCATGGCTCAGGCTGTTTGGAGGCTGTCAAGTAGGGTCTGAGAAATACTGCTGATTGCACTGAATGTGGCACTGTCAGGGAATGACTGTATGAAGTCTTTACCCTCCTCTATACTGGTGCTGAGGAGAGGATCCAAGGGCACAGAGCCTGAAATGCATAGGACAATGATTACTTACCACACCAGAACCAATTAAAAGCACTATTGATATTACACTTAAAGAGTATTGCCAGCTACCATAACCCTGAAAATAACACTAATTAATGATGAGAGTAAAGTGTGTGTTGTTAAAGACACACTGCTGGCTTTCTGCTACAGGGTAAAATGCATTAGCTGCATCATTACTCAAGTGATTGATTTAAACACAAAGTGGATAACTGCTGAGGGAAAATGATCAATAACCTATTCATATGACACAGAATTATTGATGAGTGAGTGATATTTTCAATTCTGCTATGCTATCTAAATCGACCATTTTAGCAGCATGGCAGTGATGTAAAATGCCTCCTCATACATGAATGGCGGGTGATGTGATACGCTTCCTCAGTGTGTTGTGACACCTTGTGGTGGGAAGTTAACATTGCTTGTAATTCCACCTGATTGATCTCTCACCTAGGAAAGCTGATCCTGTCAGTTTAGCCAATTCTTCACCACCACCTTTTGAGAAAATATTGCTGCATTCCTAGAAAGAAAGAGAAGTAATTAAAATCTGGATACTAACAAACTAACAAAATCCATGTATGCAGTTTTTTGTTTAACACATTAAATATTACTGTAAGGTGTGGGTATTCCATGTTTGAACTGTCAAAAGCATGAAAGTTTACTCACTGAGCAGTGCGGGCAGACAAAGCCACTCATGTTTTCTACAATGCCCAGGATTCGTACACCTGTCTTCTTACAGAAAGTGATCTCTCTTCTCACATCCCCAGTAGATACTCCCTGTAAGACAACACAAGACCAGGAAGAACAAGCTTCACTGAACATCATGTAGGGTCCAGCCTATAATACAGTATGAGGAAGTTAATATAGTTAAAAATACCAGACGCTGGGCTCTATAAATCTAATGTTTACCTGAGGTGTGGTGACCAAAATTGCTCCATCCACTTTGTGTTTCTTGAGGTTCTCCAGTACAGCCAAATGCTCATCAGATGTCCCTGGTGGAGTATCTACGAGCAAAACATCCAGCTCTCCCCAAGCTACATCTGACACAAACTGGCTTATCATAGCTGTGGGATAGGGGCAGAGGACAATGGGATGCAGATGTGTCAAGTAAAAAACATATAGTCCAGGTGTTTGTGTGTGACAATCACAAGTCATTCAAGGCACACTGATAGTCCATAAATAGTGTAAGTCAATTAAAATGTTTGCCTCAATTTGCACACCAAGTGTAGAACTCAACAATATAAATATCACCATATAACCCAACATGTGAAAAGAAATCACATTTTAACTGAACAGACTGCTGTTATTTGAAGTAGACTACATTATTATATAATAGTGTGACTTCCTCAAAAAACAATATCATTACCTCAGATTCTGTGCTAATGCTAGAGGTTTATTAAATGGTGTCACAAACCAATAGTGTACAAGTGGAGCACAGGATACCTGTTTTCTTGGGACCCCTCCATACCACTGCTTCATCTGGGTCCTCTAATAGGAAGCCAATGGACATGAGGGCGAGACTCTTCTGCGCATCCGTGTAGACTGGCACCCATCCTGAGTCACACTGGTGCACATCAGGCCGGCCCACGCTCAACATGCGGGGGATACTGGGTCCGCACAGGTCAACGTCCAGGATACCAACCTGATGAAAACAAGAGAATTGGGGTAGGACAAACACAAGTCAGGTATTCTATGTCAATGAATACCATGCAGGCATCATCACCAGCTACAATCTCTTTAATAAGTCTCTGTGTTTTAAATGAGACATCATCATCATCATCATGTCAGCATACTGGCTGTATTCTCTTGCATATACACTTTTCTTGAGCTCACCTTCTTCCCTGCATGTCTGAGAGCCAGTGCTAGCTCTGTGGTGATGGTGCTCTTGCCCACTCCTCCTTTGCCTGACAGGACCAACACAACATGTCGGACCTGAGCCAGACTGCCTTCTAGGATTAAAAACAATGTTTAAAAAGGAGTTAAAGGCATAAACTACAGTAGATTATGACACATCAAGCAAGACAGTAAGTAGTAGAAAATGAGGGTCACTCTGGTGGGGGCCGATATCGGGTGACGTTTCATCACAAGAGTTCACAAAGTTTAACAAAAGCAGGTTTACGTTCATTTTAATAACGATTCACACTAGTAACACTGTAATAGCGTGTTTTTATGTACGTAGTGACCTGCCTAACTGTATACAATCGTTTGGTGAGCTGTAAACAAGGTTAGACATTTTAGCATTTTAGCGGATTTTAAAATAAACTTCTGCTAGCCAGTTAGCTTGCTCATACATTGTACGGCTAGTATAAAACCCAGTGCAGTTTTTTAAAGATACGCAACTCGTGTAGGATTATACCAGATTATACCTCCAGACGAATCTTTGACTCGTAATTTAACCGGTAACCTACCATTATTTTGCTCCATACTTTGGATTATGATCCATGCACACAGCACCGGGGTCAAATACTTCCGCAAAGCGTCTCTCTCCACCTGGCCAATCACATAGCACATTGTGCATCTAAGTCCCGCCTTCCTTCCAAAATCACCAATGGCCTGGTAAAGCGCACCATGGCGCATTAATTCTTAAAATGATGCAAGAGTACCGTTCATGTAAGTAAAATACTTGCATGTTTTATAAGCTAAATAACGATGATAACAACCTGAGCTAATATACGTCTTTACATAATAAACACAGGTAGAAATATATACATATCTGACATAATCTTGTTTGATCATGATACTCTCGAAATGAATTCACTGTTTTTGTTGCTTCAACAAAAATATTGAGCATAAGAGAGTAATAATCATAAAACCATAATGATCGGGCTATTTATTAGTAGCATCTAAATATAACGCACTCCAGAACACTACAACCACCCACTACGACCTCCATGATAAAGATGAAGTAGAATTATCATCCCTTTTCTGACAATGTCAACAAAGACATATCTGTTGTACTGGACTGCAGTAGATTACTGAAATGGTCTGTGAAATGTGTAGTGTGTACAAAAGTAGACTGTATAAAGCTTTTCAGCACTTGGTGGTTGTTGCTCTCATTATCTTATGTAGTCAGCAGGTCAGCACATGATGTCTACACATCACCTGCTCAAAGGTCAGACTTTTTATCCTATAGGTTATTACTCCACTAGCAACTAAGTAAATTAAGTGAAACTCCTCCTCCACATAGGTCTTATCCAATAAGCATAAGCAGAGGGCGTGGAGAAGTAATGTTTACTTCTGGTGTCCTGTGAAGTGGGACAGAGTGCAAACTGCACCTGTCACACAGTCGGATATAGAGACACACTGACATTCAAATGAGCCACTGCAAGACCGTGTACAAGAAGACAACTGTAAGGTAAGAGCATAATTGCTTCTAAAATATGTTTATATGTATGATTCTGTGGTATTTCTCAATACAAAGAAATTGGGGTAACATGTCAACTGTAGTGGAGCATTTGTTTAACATACATAGAGTTTTTAAGATTAAAACTTTCATCTAATGCAGGTATCTAGAGTGACTTACAGTGAGATTTATAGGTAGTTGAGTGCAGTTACTTGTGTGGTACAAACATGATTTCTTAAGTGGATCAGCAAAGTAAATAGAGTATGAGATTCTGTTGTATGTGAATATGAATTCTGGGTTGGACATTGACAGTGATTGGATTCTCAATATTTGAATCAGAAACAGACCATATTCATCTTCTCGTCACAGACCTATTACAATTATATTCATGCCACATCCATGAGAACATTGGCTGACAACACTGTCTCAATAGAATTGTCTAGATGATGCATTCGCAGTATATAGGGTAAGGCCCAATTAAAGTGAGACTTGCTCCAGACTAACTAATCTAAATTATTGGCGGTTATCTCCTGCACCTGCTTACAAAGCACTCACCAGCTGCTGCACTCAGTGGTGGCATTAACCAAGACATGCTGTCAGGTTGAGTTACAATGTTGAGAAAATAAAGACTCTGTCTGAGCTTCAGAAAATACAATGTGATTTCATCATGTCATACATATATTGTAAGTATAATCTAGAGAAAAATAATACTTTGTACATTTTTGTTTACATCTACAAGTTTAAACTTGCTTAATCGTTAACAAGGACAACATTTGTTTACAAAAAACAAAAGACTGCAATCCATTCAATTGATTGCAATGATTATTGATTGTCCAAGGGACCTTGAACAAGAGGTACCAGAAATGTGTTATGTGGATGGAATGCAAAACAAAATAGAGGTCAAAGTTGAAACAATGTTCTTGTCATGGAGATTATATCAATTTCATTGGCTGTCTTGTCTTTTAAAGGCAACCTTGATAGTGTGCATGCAGTTTTCAATAGTCATTCTTTTACACTGTAATTGTTCAATGTGTGAGAGACAAACTGTCTGGTGTTGTTGTTAAATCTCACCAACTTTTCTTTACAGTGGTAGCTGAGGTTATACAGAATAAAACTTAAACCCATACATTGTGTTGGAAGTAAAGAATCAGTATTAGGAGAGGTGTAAACCTTAAAGGTATAGGTTAGGTGACTTTATCTGTCTCTATTTGCTGATGAAGCTGGCTAACAGAAATCTTGCCAAAGTGACAAAGCAGAGGGTTGGCTTTAAGGTTCAATGCGTTCATGGAAATGCTCCCTGCTGCCAACTGTGGGATATGGGACAGATAGAAATAGGCAAGCTAGCACACAAGATCAACAAGAAGGGTGCTGACACTGACCATCACAGCTGATAAGGCAAAATAACAGCTAGCAAATACATTTTTGAAAAGAATAATGTGGCTTTGTTTAGTTAAAGTCTCCTGTTCACTTNTGCTCCCTGCTGCCAACTGTGGGATATGGGACAGATAGAAATAGGCAAGCTAGCACACAAGATACACAAGAAGGGTGCTGACACTGACCATCACAGCTGATAAGGCAAAATAACAGCTAGCAAATACATTTTTGAAAAGAATAATGTGGCTTTGTTTAGTTAAAGTCTCCTGTTCACTGAACAAGGAAAGTTGTAAATACAAGGAAATTAATTCAAATAAAGATTCCACCCTAAATCCACCAGCCGAATAACACAGGATAACATTCCAGAAGTTAAATAAACAAATAAAAAAANCAAGGAAAGTTGTAAATACAAGGAAATTAATTCAAATAAAGATTCCACCCTAAATCCACCAGCTGAATAACACAGGATAACATTCCAGAAGTTAAATAAACAAATAAAAAAATCTTCGTTCACTCATAAGTAATTTTCAAACACGTTATTTGTTTTGACCTCATTTTGGAGTCATATTCATTTTGCTGATTCCCAGAAACCATCTTCATTCTGACACAAGAAGTCATTTCTTTCTTGAATACAGCATGCTAGGTTTGGAGTATGTACAATCAGATATATGTGTTGTAAATTTGTTTGACTTCCACAAACAAAAGCAAAGATTTATTCAACTGTGAATCATGAGTTCACCACTAATCTTACTTGGCATGAATAAAAACTACTTAGCCTTCTGTGCATATGCCGGCTGATCATAAGGTGTTGGGTTGGCTGTTTACAGAGCTGCCATGCTGCGAAGAGGCAGGAACGGCCGGGCTCGGCATTTGGCCTGGAGTGAAACAAGGCAAGAGACAGATGCCATGGCAGT
>JANJYQ010232803.1:0-16140 GCA_024605255.1 Rastrelliger kanagurta | reverse complement strand
TTCAAATTGCGACTGCACACTCATCATGCATGTGATTACAGTGCTTGTTATATGTACTGTATATTCAATAAAAGGGAATATAACCACCCACTAATATGCAGGTGCTACTATAGTTAAACTAGTGAGTTTATAGAAAGAAGACTGGCAAAGCTATATTTAGCCTTCATGTCTGTATGCTCCAGACTACATGCGCATTCTTTAGATAAGTGGGCTTGTCACCCTCCACCCATTAAAAGACAACCACACTGCAGGTCTATTAAATCTCTAATATATGGCTGCGTATAAAATCTGGGTGTCAACCATAAACTGAACATGTGCCTCATTGACAGAAGTCTCCTATTTTTAGAGCAGCTCCTTTGAACACTGCCAATAAACATTTGTCTTTGCTTGATCAAGCAATGTGACATTCACGGTCGAGGGCCTGTTTTGTGTTTTTTTTGTCTAAATGTGTTTGTTAGTGTGTAGTTAGGGTACATCAAACTGCATTATGTACAGTAAGCATGCTAATGCTGCCAAACTTGACTGTGTATATAGGCATGCATGCCATGCAAACAGTGTACATGTCAATGTCACACCGGATTATGTTTTGTTTAGACAAGTAATAACAACCCATTTGTCTCCTGTTAACCTTTCTTTCTAGCAATTCTTCCTTGTATGACTTGAATGGAACTGGAATGCACATTTATAAGCAGTAGGTCCATGGGTGAAGTTTACCTGAGGCAATCTTGTTGTCATGTGCAGCAGGCCCATCTGGCAGGACATTTTTGACCTGAAGGAACTCATCGGGTCGGTCTCCTCCGATGATGGTGAACCCAAAGCCCTGTGGGCTTTTTCTAAGTGCTGTCTGCAGGATGGAGCCCTGCAGTTGAGATGGATCTCGTGTGAAACCACGCACTCCTCTAACAGCCTCATCTCCTGTAGGGATGAAGGTGGGAAGAATAAAGAGATTGACAAGAAGTAAGAGACATAAAATACATGTAACAGACACATACTGTATTTCTGTTTCCTTTCGTCTACACACAAGTCTGTTCACAAGTCTACACACAGTTGTCTAAAATAAATATATAAAATTCAGCCGTCAGTCCCACATCCATTAATTCTACAGATGAGAGCAGCACACGGTTCACAGATTAGTGTACTGTCCATGGTATATAAGACTACAAATGTATGTAAAAATGTAAACTGGGACATTAAAGGAAACTGTAAAGCTTGCTCATAATTTCCCATCTGTCTCTATGTATCTATTACAACATTCGCACTGTGACAACGTCTCTGGCAGCCCGTCATTCACTGTGAGTAATTACACAAACACTCTGAGGACTTGCAATTTTAAATACGAAACTCAAACTAATCACACATACACACACTCAAAAAATACAAATCTACTCCTGTCTTTGCAAATCCATTAAACACCCAGTTAGTGCAAAATGTCTTTATTCTGACCCTGCCTTCACCCAAACCAGTGAAAGTTCTTTTACTGCAGCGATAAATACATCCTGAAATGTGTCTGACATTTTCCAGGTAAACTTTTCATTGCAAATTTCCTTTGTGGTGCCTGCAGGATGTGTAAATGGGGCAACTTTATACAACAGGAAAAGAATTATATTAGTCTGTGTGTATGTGTGTGTGTGTGTCTGTGAATGTCTGCATGCAATGAGAGAGTGCGATAAGAGCGATGAGACAGGGAAGAGAGACAGGGAAAAATAGAGTTAGCCCTGACAGAAAAAGGGAAATTCTAACTAAATCCTAGCTTGCTCTTCCCCATGGTGTGAACCTATGAGATTGTGAGTTATGTGGTGTGTCCCTACATGCTGGGCTTCTTCTCTGGCAGTTCCCACACTGATAGATGGGGGGACATCAATCTCATTAGAGAAGATACAGATAGAGGCACCCCGTCCCCCCTGCCTACACCAATCTCAATGTGTCATGGGATTGTGATTTGCATAATTGCATTGCAATTGGTAGATGAACGTGACCGCCCTGAAGAAAAAAAAAAAAAGATTATGCCAAGTATGATTAACATGACATTCCCACTATCGGAGCTATACAAGTGTCAGAGAGATGTTTTCAAGATATGTAAATGTGCAAGTATATGCATGCAGGTGCAAAAATATGAAATTCCATGAGGTGTGAGAAAGTGTGTAATATATTCTTTGACAGGATTAAGCCCTGTCAGACTGCCCAGGCATTTCATGTTCACACACTATGTCAAGAGACTGTCAACATCTCTTACATGATCACCATGCAACACTGACAGAGGAATAGAGAGAGAAGGGGGAGTGGGATGGGGAGGGGGCTACACACCAAAACCATGTTTACATGGTCTTGATTAAGCTGTGGGCCACAAAGGGACAGTCTCTATTCTCGGGGGGTGAAGTGATTATATGAAATGTCAGACAGGATTGTCAGCGCTGTAATTATGGTTGAGTATAGTACTGTGCTTTGCTCCTGTGCTCTGCAGCGTTGTCTGGGAGGTCAGGCTAGCCAGCCTGTCAAAACAGTATTTAGAAGCCACCTCACGCACGTCCGCACACTTGCACAAGACCACTAACCATTAATTCTCATTAACAAGGGTGGGAAGGTGCAGAGTGGGCACAGGAGAGGCAGTTGAAGCTGAGGGCGGTAATACACAGAGGCAATATCATCCACAGACTGCAGAGAGGCGCAGCTGTGGGAGGTTGGGTCTACGTGCAACAGAGTGAGGCAGACAGTTCTGTCCAATGGGTGCCTGATGTACAGAGGCTAGTTTGAATACTAATGTGACCATGCTTTGTGTGTGCATGTACAGAAGAACATAATAATTCTTACTCATGTTACAGCAGCACAGGGCTTCCAGTTCTCACACCTTTACATTGACTAAGGAGGGAGATATTTGACCACTCAAGCGGCAGCATTCACCGCAAGTGGTAAAAGATGAACAGATGACCCAGTAGAAATGCAATTTATGATCATAAGTCACTTTCAACACCAGTCACCTCTTTCTCCTTCTCTCACTTTCTGCGCTTTCTCCCTTCCTCTGTTCTAAAGAGATCTTTGAACTGCAATGAATGACTGGGGCAGAAGCATTTTCAAAGAGACCTCAGAGCCCTCCCTATTTCATATCTACTTGTCAAAATGAATTCTGTCGCCCAGTGAGGCGCTGCTCCATTATTCAAATTGAATATCATTGCTTCAGAGGCTATGGGCTGTTTATCAGCAGCCTGTCAACTGTTAGAACATCTTCTACACAGACTCAGCATGAAGGAGACGATAAAAGTGCTCCAGTATTTGGATAACACATCTAACACCTTGCTATATAGGTATTTTCTTCACTGAACAAAAAGCTAAAACTTAACCAGAAGTTGTGTCTTAATAATCCCCTGTTCTGCATCTCAAGGTGTGACAGGAGGAAAAGGAAAAACACAGCCATGAGTAAAAGTTACTGACCTAAAGCTCAATGGGCTGAGCTGTTGACACTGCTAACTATGCAGTCACTGCTCCTTTTTGTCATGTATTTTATGCAGCATATGTAAAACAACACTGTGTGGTTGTATCTGAAATATGTCTGCTTGTTACACTTTGGTACAAAACATCTTCTTATGTCAATACAGGATGCAGTCTGTGTGACACTAGTAAGTCTAAGAGTCAGCACCCATGTTAGCAACTCTGCATTTAGATGCAGCAAAACTAAACACTACTGTCAGCATGCTAACACATTCACAATGAGAACATGCTGACATTTTGGTTGATATCATTTTTAACCATGTTCACTATTTAGTTCAGCATGCTGGGATGTTAAGCTTTGATAAACAGCACTAAACATACTCTACAGCTGATCCTGATGGAAACATCATTTCTTGTGTAGAATTTAAATATTGACCTCATGAGACCTGAAGATGATAACTCAGAGGTTCACCAAAGCTACTACACTTTGAGTAGGGCATGAATGTATGGCTGAATAAATCTATCCAATAGCTGCTGAGACATTCAGAAAAGTCAGTATCCTGTCAAGACTATAAATATCATTTGTTTAGTCTGGAGCCAAACTGAGAGAGTGATGGACCAACATTGCTATTAGAGCCATGGCTAAAACCCCAACATTTCTGAGAATAACATACAATTGTGATTCTGATTTATCTTTATCGAGAGCCAAATGCTGAAATGATGAATTCATTAAGAGTTATGCAACTTGCTCCATCTCTCTCCATTAAATTCCAGGATGCAATTTAGTGCAAATGATCTCACTTCCTGTGTTTTTCCCTGATGACTAGCAAAAGAAAAACTTCCTGGCCCTCAATCTAAACCATGACACTGTACAGTGTCAGTAATGGTGTGATTTCCCTAACCTTTACAGCCATCATGCAAGTGTTAAAGTCTTCCATTTAATTTTTTACAACATGATGATTTTCAAAACATCATTTCTCTTTAATACTATCTCCTTGATGACACTTGTTTACATTCAGCTCATAAAAATCAAATTTAAAATGACAGGAATGAATAGCCTGTGTACAATTCAGAGGGCTTGTCTGTGGGTGTATTTACCTGAGGGCGTGGCTGCTGGTGGCGATACTGCAGTGGGCAAATCCACACTCAACTTTCTCTTTGCTTCCAGTACTGGATTCTCAAACTGTGTCTTCTGGTTAATGTGGCTGCACGACAGACGATAACAGAATTAGGTGAACAAGAATTCAAAACGGTAGAACAAGTTGTTACATAAAGCTTGATTCTGCATAGCTAATGTGTTTTCATTCTGCTTTATCTGGCATACTGTTCATCACACATCCTTCTATTTTTATTCATTCAGTTACCTACGGCAGCTGAGGACACACAATCTGAGCTGCCAGCTAATGCCTGTGCCTTTGTATTTGTCTGTAGTCTTAACTTCTGACCTCACAGAACACAGCTTGCCTTCATTGTTGATACTAATCTTTGCTTGTCATGCAAACCTGTGATTTGACTTGGGCTTCGGATGACATAACCAAGGATGGGTAGGCAGCATGTCGTATACAGTAGCATGGAGGCTGCTCTAATACAGCCTCTAAACCGCAAAGCCAAACCTGTCTGTGCCAGAAGTGTAACACATATCGATGGATTGAGAGCATGCCTCAGATATAAAAAATAGAACTGACGTGCTCAGTGAATTCAAAGAGAATTGGATAGAGAGGATCAGTAGCAATCTTTGCTTTGATAGTCCACATTGTCATGATGGGATCAACATCTGCCCAATGCATTGTAATTCCAAGATCAAAAGATTCACTAACACTGTCGATAGATGTAAAGAACAATAAGCCCATTTTTTCATGTTACAAGCCCAAAGATGGCTTTCTTTCTTAACATTTCTAAAAATAACCAGCTTTGCTATCCCAGGAGCAGTAGCTACACTATGGGGAGTTTACACTACACTCTATAAAAACAATTAATGATTTGTAGGTCACACCTGTGTGCTGAATCATTCCTTTCTATCCTGAGAAATGTCCCTCCATGGTTAGATAGTAACAGAGAGAGGGAGCATTTTCTGTGTAATGAGCTTTAACAGTTGTAAATCCTAGCCATGACAACACCTTGGAAAGACTAAATGCATTGATGCCGCACTCTGAATCAGCCACATGCTGAGACACTGATGACTTGTGTTTGCGCGTGCATGTGAATGCTCATTTAAGAAAAAGAACTCCCCTCTCTTGCTGTGTATGACTCATGCACAGAGATACCCTCCCCATTATGTCTGGAGAGATAAACATTCCTCTCTCTGCCATTTGCACTCTTTCATTTTCTCCACTGCTCTCTGTTCTCACTTTCTCACTCCTTCATTGCCACGCCTCATGTTTTGTGCTGCAGTTGAGGGAATAATGAGACTTTCTGTCAATTTGTTGCATTCGGATGTTCATTCACAAGAAAATTTGCTTGACAGAAAAGAGACAGAGACAGAAGAGGGAGCCTCTCAGTGACCCTCTTGCATAAACAGCCACACTGATTTCCCCCCTGCCTGCAGGTTTCTCTCTCTTTGTCCACAGTAATGGGACTAAAATGAAACACTGTGCTCTTGTTTACACTCTTGATCAGAATGGAATCTCGCCCTTGTTTCCCCCTTAGGGACGCAAACCCTTCATTGTCTTGTCTCCCTGTCTATTCTTTCTCTCACACACATACGCAAAGCTGTAACGCACCAAAATTTTCTGTACTGACATAATTGCTTTTTGCATCAGTGTGGGAAAACTAGTGTAAGGACAATGGCATATCACATGGTTCGCAGGTCGCCTAAGATTCAACAGCGCCACATTTAATACATCTTAATCTTTCAAATTCACCAATTTGGCCTGTAAGTGTAAAGGATGCGAATATAAAAAACATAGCTCATTCAAAAGGTGCAACTTTGCGAAATCAAACACAGATACATGGCTCAACACAGGTGTTGGTTGAAGCACTGGTTTTTGCTTTTTGACTGACACTTCATCCACCATAGTTCACAGCTGTAGCCCTCTGGGTCCCTTTAGGCATAGAGAGAAGTTTACTTACTCTACGTAGTAGGTTCCATACTGGGGGTCCTCAATCTTCTCCCAGCCGTAGGGCAGCTCTGGGGGGAGAAAAGACAGGAAAAATAGAAACGTAAATCACTATAAATACTCCTGAAGCACGATAGGACAATTGAACACACACAGCGAGGTGAGGTGCTTTGAATGGGAACTTCACAGTATGCTTACCTACACCTGCAGAATCAGAGGCCTGGTTTTATTTGTCACTATGTATTTAGGGCTTAATACACACTGTGGATGAGGCAGGGAAAGAAGGAAATGCTGAGGTGTTACAGAGCCTCCCTAGAAAATAATAGCCTTTCTCTCCAACAACATCTTGAGTTTCTGCTGCTGTGTGACAAACACACGCAGCGCAGAGGAGATTTTTACGCAAGAGGGGCCATAGAAAATTGCCTTTTGAGAGATGCTACACTGATGAGCTCTCTGCATGTGTCCCAGAAGCCATTAGGAGAAGAGGGGCAGGCTGGAGACTGGAGGTTTGTGCTGTGTCACCGCCACGACTGTGACCAGGTCCGTTCAGCTGTTCAGTCTCCGTCTGTTAGCCAGTGCCCCCTTCAGAGAAGCAGGCATGTGGCTCATGCACACACTGCTCTATGCAGCAGGGAGTTGAATGTAGTGGGAATGTATGTGGGTAGGGAGGAAAATACATGATTGGGACTAGGAAGTGTAGGTGTTCATGCAAATGTGACATCTGCATCAACTGCCTGCAGATATTGTCTCACCTCCTTCGTCACATTTCTCCGGAGGCTTGGCCTTCTTGGCAAGGCGAGGGTCCAGCCAGGTAGTGGTTTTGCTGTTGTGACTGAAGTACAAAGAGGGGACAGAGTTTTTGGCACAGGAAAATCATTTCAAAAACATTTAAGATACTGTGACAATCAAGCAGTTAGGAGTGGGAAATCTCTGGAGTCACTTTACCCAGGAGCTTTTCCACCAGCTCTGACAAACAAACAGAACTAAAAGCTCCCTGAAAAAACAAAGTGCGGCAAAGTTCTAATCTTTTGGGATCAAACGGCTTATCAAAAAACGCCTTTAAAATAAAAATCTTAAACTAATGGGACCCTTTGAGGAACAAAGAGAGAGAAAAAGAAAGAGAGAGAGAGAGAACAGGCACAATGAAGGAGGGGGTGACAGAGGAATACACAGGCCACAGAAGGAAAGAATGAGCAGTTGTAGAGATCATAAAGAGTAGAACTGAGTGAGCCGGTCAGGGGTGGCGAGCTCCATTTAGCCTGTTGTTTCTCTCGCTGGCAGAATGAGGTATTGATTTAGCAGCGAGCAGCAGCACCTGGCTCTGTCAGCGGCTAAGCATTGACTGCTTGCCACACTAACAGGCCAGGTAAACAATGCAGGCCCACTGCTTTTAGCACCAGCCAACAAACCTGACATCAAACACAGGGGAAATGAAAGAAAAACTTAATTGGGAACAACACAACTGCCATCGGTGAGCCCAGAGATAGCTTCCATGTCCAACACCTGTCTTCGTACAGCACAGATGAATGCGTTACATAGAGAGTAGAAAAGACTTGCTGCCAGATCTCTCAACAAATTTGGCCCACTGTGGCAGAAAAAGAGATTGGGCGACTCGTGATAGTACGATTAACACAATGCTGATGTAATGGGAGAGTAACAGGACCACAACAAGGCAACCAAGTAGGAGTGGAAAGGCTACTTACTCTATGAAATAGACCATGCCAGTCTCTGTGTAGGCCATCTCCCAGTTTTTAGGCAAGGGCTCCTGACTTTCATCCTGAGTCAATGTGTTCCACGAGCGCATGTCCATGGCCCCAGCTGACTGGTTGTAGCTGGGCACCGTCTTCCTCCACTCCGCCTTGTCCTTGTGCTCTGTGACCCGACATGGGGATAAAGACACGGGCATGGAAACAGAGAAAGGGATGGGTTTGGAGTAAGGGTATGGGAGATGGTAGAAGGAGAAAGAGACAGGAGGTGAGAGTGTGGCGCCATTGGAGCTCCTCTGGGCTCCTTGCATCTCTTGCTGCTGTTGCTGCCACTCGAACTGCTTTTTCTCTGTACACTGGCTGCACGGTTACATCCACAGGAGTGAAAGGGGTAGAGAGACAGAGAGAAAGAGAGAGAGAGACAGAGAGAGTACACAGAGAGAGGACGGAAGCACAGCTATTGCCATAGGATTTGCATGTCAGCAGCAATGTACTGGGAACTGCCTCCAAGGCAAGGGCAGAGCTGACCAATGCTGGAGCCCAGCCGCGAGCACCACATCACAACTCTATTAGTATCACACAGGCTGCTACATGTGTGTGTGTGTGTGTGTGCTTGTCTGTGTGTGGCTCTTATCTGCAGGTTTTCATCTGGCTGTGTATGACCTAGCTTCATCATGGCATTGAACACTCAGTTTATTTGGTTGGGATAATTGAATGGCAGAAATGAAAAGTGACAGCCATTGACTGGAAGAAGTCAACACCTTTTTGGGGCCCCTTTTTCACAGTGAAGCCATAGACGGGTTTCTGTACTCATGAAGTCAGAATAAATGACTACATACAAAAACTTGCTCAAGGCTATAGCAGCTCTCATCGCTTGCAGGGAAATATAAACCGGGATGTTGCAAGTGTGGCCATGTAGGCTTCATAAACTGACAAAAATGCTAAAGGGACATAAAGGAATCTCTCCACTCATAGTAATGCATGACCATTATTAAACTCCCTTTGAGGCATGGTACTGTGCCTTCTGTGACCCTTTATTGTTGAACATCATCACTACTTAAACAATCCAATCCATCCACATGTTGACAAAGGTATAATAAACTGCATTTGTGACAAGGCAACTCATGAGCTAAAGAATTAAGAGTGACATCCTTGTGTGATGAGTGGTTTTTCTTGGCTGGGCTCCACATTGCCATCGTTACTGCCTAAGGCCATAGAGATGACGTATCTCTGACAATGTTTCCTTCTCGGACGTGAGAGAAGCAGCTCATTCTACATGCACATTTATCGTTTTTTTACACATTTTTCTCTGTTCCCTTGACACGACATCAAACCTCACAGTATAAAGATGATTTCCCCTTTCTCCTCTGGGTACCAGATCTGTGATATCCAAACTTGGAGTATGCACTGTATATGAGCTGTCAGCTATATAACATGATAATAGATAGTCTTATTTTCTTCATATTAAAGAAATATAAAACAGAAGAAACAAAGTCAAAATTCAGAATGCCTTGTGGCTGCATTGCATCTTTTTTGCAGCCTGGTTCATTTGGTAAACATTGTACATTGGCAGTGCCATGCAACATTAAACCGGGGTGTGATGGGGCTGGTCAGGGGCCTGTCAGTGGAGCCGTAACAGAGGGCAGGATAGCTGAAAGAGCTGCAGTTCCAGCTGGAGCGTCAAACAGCCAGAAGCTGATACTTTGTTCAGTTGGCCGGTTAAAGATGGGTAAATGGTAGTGAAAGTGATTTCATATGGACAGTTATTATGTAACATGTTGGAACATAATACGGACTTGCCATTACTGTTTTAAAATGACACGGCAGTTAGAGGTTTTCTAACTTCTTTCCATCTACCATTAGTTGAAACACGGTCTGATTTTGTTTGTGTTGTGCGAGGACATCCTTGTAAGGGAATCAAACAAGGACAAAGTCTATCCCTCTAACTGAGGGATTGCTTGTATTGATCTCATTCATTACTTTGGCTACCTCTTGACTTTGCAGAGCTGTTATTTAGTGCTGACCTTGCATGCATAATAGCCAATCCTCAGAATGTTTGTTAGGAGAAAAAGAATGATAAGGAGGAACTAAAACAAGGTCCTGCTGTTTTACATTTGGAGAATAATATATAATGAACTGCTGGACATAAGCAAATAAATTGAGAAAACAAAAAACTACAGGGGTTTAAAGTTGAAGAAAAGCAGTATGCAGTACAACTGCATTACTAGCTGGAAGAATTGGAGATTCAGTGAAACATAAAAGTCAGTGCTATGTCTCACCAGCTAGGCCGTTGACCATAGGAGGCCTCTCCTCTTCCTCTTCTTCCTCTGGGGCAGCACTGTCCTTTCTGTCCATCTTACTGACTGAGGTTGTGCGTTTTCGTTGAACTTCGCTGTCAAACTCTTCATCAAACAGAACCTGGTCCACCAAATCAGGCTGCACAGGGCTGGGCTCTGCAGGGGGCTTAGGAGTGCCATAATAATTGCCTGGTAAGAAGTGAAAAAAAAACGAGTGAGATGAGTAAGACTGAGGATGAATGAGACCCAAACCCTTTTCAAACCTTAATCTTAAACCAAAGTTCAAACCCCAAAGCTACCCCCATGACTGGAAAACTTTTGGTCGACCCTGCTTTTAGGTTTTTTTTGCCCCTTGTTTGTGGTTAACATGAGTAGAAGCAGACCAGAAAGAACACACACAAAGTTACAAGTGTTCAATAAGAAGGAAATAAAAGTCCCTTTTTAGCTTTGCAGTCCAACACAGAAGAGACAACAACATAACAACGCATCAGCAAAAACACTTTATTGATACAGGATCAGGAAAAAAAAAACATATCACTTCAATTGTAGTGCTGTGGAAGTTTAACTTTCTTTAAACGCACAGGGGAGTCTGGTTGTTAGCTACAAATCATATCTGGCAAAGCCGTACTGGTTGGAACAAAATGAGGCCAAGCGTTTGCTATCATAACTCTCAGGTTTTGGAACAGTCTTCTGGATAAGAGGAAATGTTTTTCCCCACTCATTTTTTCAGGCAAATTAGTCTTTTGCAACCCCCCCCCCTACACACACACACACACACACACACACACACACACACAGTTGGAAAAGTTTACCCAAATAAGCATATAGCTACTCAAATACACAAAGAGTCAATAGAGAACTGCACATGAATAAGGTTGTGTTGTCTCTCACACCTCCCAAAACCTGTCGATCAGGTCAAAAGAGCATCCTGCAGGAGTCTGTAATGTTGCAGCAGGGACATACCTTTCCTGAGAAACAAATCTATGTTGTTAATCTCTGTTTATTTGATCGTATTTTTAACCAGGATAAGGGCATCGGTCTGGGGATGGCAGCATTTGTCTGACTGTCCACCACTTTGGTCCAGACTAAATTGTCTCAAATTTTCTACATTCACAACGCATAGAAGCTGAGATGAGTTTTTTTCCTTGAGCTACACTAAGTTTTGAACAGCTTTTTTGAATTTTTGAATGAAATGCATCAATACCTACTGTCTATTGCTATGAAATGTTATACAGAGATTCACATACCCATCCCTACATAATAATATCCCTTGAAAATTGATCAATAAGGTTATGGTTTTATTAATCTTATATTTTATTTTTTATCTGTTTAAAAATGTTTTTGTGTATGTAATTGTTATTATTGTATGCTTCACAACTGTGGTAGACTTAGACTCAAAACAAGGACATTGTCATTTTTACAGCTCCTCTGCTTGGGGATCTTTGACTACTGCAAGCCAAGGCAGGTTCTAAAGGAATTGATTGGCCCTTTAAGTCCATCAGCTTGCCTTTGCTGTCATGTTGTTGCCTAAGGGGGCAAACAGTCTGACTCCGCATAGCGAGGGGTTGAAGGCAGGGTGGGGGGGTTGCAACGAGAGCGCTACTAGTCTTCATCTTTCCTCAACTATAGGAGAGGAGGTGACCCACTTTACAATTCACTACCTTCTCTCTCTCTCTGTGCAGGAGGAATAATAGAAAAGATGAAAACTTCGAAGGACAGGAGCTGAAAAAATAGTTGGTAAGCTAAGGTACAAATATTGATTCACTGGTTGTTATCTCTCTCTGGGAAAGGACAGTCCTGCAGTATTTGCAGTGTGGATAAAGACTGTGTCTGTGACTGTGTCTGAGTTGCTGAATGCTGTATTGTAACAGTTAAACGGCACACCAAGAAGTGGACGGGCTCCGTGACGAGGGAGTATACTGAGAATAGGAATAAAGGAGGAAGGACGGGAGGCAGTAGAGAATGAGAGAGGAGAGCACGTTCTTACTGACAGATATAATGTGAATTAATGTTCCATACAGAGTGCTCATGTCACGCAGAGCAAAACGAAGAACAATCTTGCCTTCTAAGATTTTAATTTCCTCATTTAAATAGATATTTTCAAATCAACGGAGCCCAACCGATAAATAACCCACAGCAATATATCAGCTGATATTATTCCATTGTAGATATACATGTCCATATCATATCTCATAAACAAATTGAAGGCAGTCTTATCAAAAACAAATAGCATAAGACACTGGTTGGTTTGTCTCCCATGTAAAAAACAAAAAAAACTAAGTTTAAATGCCAGCAAAACAGAAATAACTATCAACCTTGTTCATATTCAGCAGCTAACAGCGACAATTATAATATCCTTAATAAACAATCAACACACAACTAAAAAGCATATTGGGTCTGAGTGTGATGTTTAACAATACATCCTAATTGATCAAGGTAATTACACTGAATAGTAATGTTGTAATTTATGAAGTATTAGAATCAGTATCTTATTGAAAACCATTAAATCCTTTACTAGGTTTGTAATTAATGGGGAGCTTAATGACAGAATGCAAATATGGGATGTTAAATTGGAAGTGGTAATTTTCCTCAGTCTACTCCTCAGTTTATGAGGCTCACACACAAAAAAGGTACATGTCGCCCGTGTAAGTACCCATTAGCAAGAGCAGTGAGAGAGTGGCCTCAATAAGGAAGAACACTGAGATGGATTGCGTTGTAATTATACTTCACAAATGAGCAATGAGCAACAATATGAAAAGCAGCACTTGATGAGAATTTAAGGTTTCAACTAGAGTATAAAACCCTACAATCTAGAAAAAAAGAGAACATGAAAGACTGGAGGCTTGGAGTCTTTACATAAAGAATGAGTGCAATGTCTCTTTGAGGAGTCAGGCCTTTTTTTTTTTTTTGCGAAGTTCATTAAATGGGCCGATTGTTTGAATCTCAAGTGGCTCCTCATTTAGTTTTGCTTCAAGTTATTTTAAATAAATATGGTTTAATTTAGTATTTATATTATGTAACTGATCCCGGGGCATCTACTGACAGCTCTATTAGTTTATTTAGCACAATGTATAATCATTGTAATATACAGTACATGGCAGTCACTAATTATCCACGGTTCCATTTAATAGGATGGGATTTGTTAATACCATTAACATTTGATGACGACAAAAAAAAGTCCACTGTCATTCTTTGATGTGACAACAGTGTATATCATGCTTTATTATATCAAAGATTTTAACTAGCTTTAGTAATAACAATTAAGTTTTAATTATTAAAAGCAGCCAAAACATGGGGAACAGCAATGGGCTAGATCAAGCAGGTGAACATTTGTAATTCTATTAGATAAATAATAAATAAATGAGTGAATAACCAAAAAAAGAATATATAGTGAAATAATGAACAGTAACACAGACGCTGTTTTTACTTGTTATGCCTCCTAGCTGATAATGAATTAGGCTACATGATGAGTGGCAAAGAAATGCCTTGTTTATTAAAGTGTTTAATAAATCATTGTCAAGACTGATTGAAGCATCATTTGTCACTAGGCTTTCATATGATGTAATTCACCAAATCAACATGTTAAGAGAGACATTGCATTGTATTGCAGGCTCTTACTTGAGCCTAAAACCTGCTTATTAAATTGTTTTTTGAGTCATTTATGTCTTATTTATTAGATAGCTGATAACAGAGATGACAGGAGATGAGGGAAATGGGAAAAATATACAACGAAAGTCCTTAGCAGGAAGACAACTGGGAACACTACAATTCATGACTTGCCCTTTAAAGGATGTGGCTGGTAATTTTCTGTATCTTTCTTACTGTCGGGAAATCTCATGTGCAGAGCCAAACCACCAATAAATTAATCCTAATATAAAAGTATTACGTTCATATCCAAAACCTGATAAATGTTATTTTTCTGTGCCATAGAGCTCTGTTGTTGTCCAAAAATGAATAAAAACATATTAATGAAGCATACTGTTGCACTGGGTGACATGTTCCTCTACCTCCATCAATACAATGAACAAGGTCAGAGGTTAGGGAATGTTGAGAACTACTCCCTTGAGACTAAAAAAAAAATGTGATTGCCGTTTGTTTTTTTTTGTTTCTAAACAAGCACCATTACCCAGTGCAACAGCTCATTAACATTAATATTTATTTGTTACAACTGAGAACATATCAGGTTTTCTGATCCACACTAAAGGGTAAAAGAATATGGATCCAGTTTGACCTCGGTTCTGGGTTGGGTCTTGGCTCCTCCAACTGAGTGGATGAGTCAAGTTCTAATACACACACAATACTTGGAAAAAGGATCATTTCATTGCTGGTTTGGCTCTGAACATGAGAAAAAATTTTAAAATTGACAGCCATATAATTTAACCCTTGACTAGTGCTGATACATCTATTTACAGTAAAGAATAAAAAGACATTCATACCAGTAAATGAAAACAGCCACCTTAGACAAAGTTTGCATTAATAGCAAGTTACCACAGCTGACTGTCTAAATTTACTACAGATACAGCTGCCTAATGGCCATTGCAATAGGTCCTCTATTAATATGAATTTACTTTCACAATTGATGCTATCATCTCTTCATGAGAGCAAGAGAGAGGAAGAAAACACTGATCTAACCTGTCCATGGTCCTGATAAATATTTCTGCCTCATTAAATGTCCAATATCTCATTATCAGGACAAAGACTCTCTATGCCCCTATGCCAGGACAAATACTGGAAAATCAGTGCTGATTTGAATAGGATGTCTGGTCACCCTTTGGCAACCCTGATGATGTCAGAGGGACCACCTCATCCACCTTAATTACAGTCTTAGATTAATGAGCTCTTCATTCTTGGGAAAAGGGAGGGAAAAGCCTGGAGCCACCATTTAAATAGCTTCCTGTGACTGTGTGTGCATCTGTGTGTGTGTGAGTGTGTGTGTGTGTGTGACAAAAATAGAAACCTGTTGATACGGGCACTGGGTTGGCAAATCAACATGTTAATTTGTTCTATTTTGCATGTAATAACAGGCAGGAAATGGAGAAAAAAAGGAATAATTAATCTCACAAACTGTTCACTAATGATGACCAACAATACATCTCCATTTGTTTGCTATATTTAACCTATTAAAGGCAAGGTTTGTCTTTAATATAGGAAGGGAGAGTAGATATATTATAAAGCATCACACTGCAAAATGCAACATCTTTGGTCATTAACAGCTTTCAGCCCAATTTTCCCATTGTTACCCTATGGCAAAGTGACAAGTAGCCATTACGATAAAGGTGAAAACGCCAAAGAAAAATGCGTATGACGGGTTGGTAATTCTAACAATTTTAACAGTGTTATTACATCAAAGCTGTTTTTTGCAGCTTTCTGAGAGTGGTGGGAGGACAGTATAAAGCAAAGCCATTTTCTTTTGAACAGCCTGGGCCAACATTTGCTTGGCACGGTCAGTGAATTACACAGTCATTCACTCATGTTACAGATACACGGTTGCGCTTTCTGCCAGTAAGAAATAGTTTAGTGTCAGGGGAAACCTTTTTCTTGAAAAAAAAAACTTGCTTATCGAAAGAAAGAGTTGAAAAATGCACCACTAAGGCCATAAGTGCTTATGGGTGAGAAAGAATGTATATATACAGAGTGTATGTATGTGTGTGTGTGTGT
>JANJYQ010232351.1:0-10921 GCA_024605255.1 Rastrelliger kanagurta | reverse complement strand
GTGTGTGTGTGTGTGTGTGTGTGTGTGTGTGTGTGTGTGTGTGTGTGTGTGTGAGTGGTTGGGGGGTGGGGGAGATTGGTTGTTGTGGCCCTCCACACTTGGCTGGTGGTAGTGAGTGGAATCTTCAGAGTGTGATGTTAAAGCAGTCTGTAGAGCCAGAGACAGATTGGTGAGTGCCCTACAAGTTGTGTAATGGCAATGTTTTTATCTTCTTCAAACTGTACTTTTTAGTTGTTATTTGCAGTAATATAATAGGTCAGTTGATAAGTTAGCTTCATTAGCATTTACTAATAGCCCCCACATGCCTTTACTATGTCAAACTGCTGCCAGTCACTCCATTTTCATTATCTGCAAGCACCTTTTTCATGAAGCTTTTGCTGATAAACAGACATTTTGCCCCCAACAAGACAGCACCCAGACAGACAGTAGTCTAAGACATTAGTTGGTGAAGAAATGTTGAACATATGATCCAGTGTCTCACAAACATTTCCAAACAGTGTATGTTAATCCCAAGATGAGGCTTGCCATGCCCCCAGCAGAAGTTCTTGGCTTGGCATAGCTAACATTTTTGTGCTAATATGACACAGTAATTGTGTGCATGACAGGTGAACAATGTGAGTGTATTGGTTGTATTGGTTACAATATACACTGATCAATGGATACTTTCTATGCAGCTGGGAGTGTCAGTTGCTCTCCTCGCATGGTAGCAGCTAAGGTCTGGAAGTGACATTATGATTACTAGCCAAAATAAACAGCATTTCAGAAGCACCTAAAGACCAAATATGGTAGGCAATATGATCAAAATTTTAAGGAATCCAAGATTTTTATTTTTTTTGTTCATGCAACTTTGGAGACACAGTCTTTTCTTAAAGTTAAGTTTACTAAATGTGAGTCGAGGCTGTAGTTCAAGGCATTTGTCTGTAGTAGGACTGGGTGATAAATTAGTTTATCAATTAGTTCCAATTAAAGACGATTTAATTTTAATGAAAATTGACCACTGCTCCCTACCCATCGCTTCTCTCCACAAATGCAAATGACAGCATGCAAGAATGACTTTGTTCCCAAAAAGGCACATTAACAAGTACTGTTAATTAATATTTAAAATGGTGTTGGAAGTAAGCAGACCATTACTGCATCTAAATGACTGAGTCATCTTAGACACTGTTTTTGTCACACAGCACTCAGCTCTACCGTTGATAGAGAGGATCTACCGTATCTTTTGGACTATAAGTCACACTTTTTTCATGATTTTGGCTGGTCATGTGACTTATACTCAAGTCTGACTTATATATTAGAATGTACAGTAATTTCACATGTTCGCACAGTCTCTGTACACTCACAGTTTCTGTGCAGTTGCGTTGCATTGCATCACAGGGCGCTTGCTGTCAGCTACAGTTTGTCATCAGGGCTCTCAAATGTCATGCATTGAGCGCGACAGTCACTCTTTATGGTCTTTTGTCATGCACTCCCGCCACACAGTGTGTTTCTCATACTGAAAAAATATAGACTATAATATACTGCGTAGCTGCAGGATGACTGGCTGAAATCGCTGTGCCTGACTGTCTAACTTCGACCCTGAACAAACATGTAGCTCTCAGTCAGCAGCACTGCTAGCATGACACAGACAAGCTAACAATGATAATTCTCTCTTGCATAGTTATCTGAATAACTAATATGTTACGTTAATATACCAGACGACTATTCAGCCTGTTGTTTTCTATTCTATTGTTATTACTATAACTTGCCTTTCAAGATGAAATATCTGTTCTTGGTCTAGGATTTTATAAAATAAATTTCACCCCAAAAATGTAACCAGTGCAAATATGTTTTTTTCTTATTCTTTCTTCTACGACTCATACTCCGCAGCGACTTATAGTCCAGAAAAATCCTAATTTGATCATTTGCTGAGGGAATACTACTACTTTATTCCAAGTCCCTGTTAAGTATAAAAGTTCAAAACACTGCGTGGAGGACAGAGTTGCTCCTACACAAAGCAGCCACAGGACGCTGTGGTGGAGCAATTGAGTGGATGAATAGAAATTGACATTAAGAGAGGATGGTAAGAGATACGGTGAATCACATTACTAACATGTTATTTAATATTTGCTTCACAACATACACTCAAGTTTGGATATCAAAAAGTATTCAAACGGTGGACTTCATGTGTGAACACAAAACCTGGAAACTTTTACATGGACATGACACATCCTAACCCCTGGTATTATTACCATACTTTAAACAGGTGAGCTGATATGTGAATAAAGGCCAATTGATATCTGTGCAGTGAAGGGGATATGTTGCTAAATGCACACTTGTGGCTGGCAGAAGTAGATACAAATTGCAGACAGCCTAAAATGAACAAATACGTATGAATGGAGATGTTGGTTCATGGTGTGTGAATGTATCTGGATCATGTGACTACATTCATAGTTCTGTATACATTTTTGTGAACAGCAATGACCATTATCAACTCCATCCATTTTTTGTGTAAGTCTGTATAGTTATGCAATTCTTTATGCAAATATCATAAGCTAAATCAATAACCCTCTAGCCTGCATTTTGTACAAATGGCCTAATAGGTGCACACAAAGGCAAGTTGATAATGGCGTTATATCAGCTTATTCATCAAATAAGCTCTGCTGAATTGAACAGAGTCATTATTTCATTCCTGAGGGTATATTTTTATTTTATTTTTGTACTATCAATAACCCCTGAGAAGCCTGTGTATCTAGCTAAAATGTGCACACACCTGCAGCATCTCCTCACGTCTTTATCTGGATACTTCCGAGTTGTCTTTAATGCAGCATGAAGATGATTCATTAATGGTCATCCCCATTCATAAAATTGTTGAGTTTCATATATCACTACGAACAAACTTATAAACTTGGGCTATAGTATGATTCATGCAATGACCAAGCTACACTTTTCACAACATGGTCACGATGGCCTCCCTGATGAGTTGCGCACTTACTGCCGATGGTCCACAGATGACTTCTGTGTCATGCTGCTCTGGGGTATCAGATCCAACATAAGATATGGATCATCAATAAAAGAACATCGGTCGCATTTATCCTGCGTCAACCTGCATCCAGCCCTTGTCCCACCCACACACACATGAAGTACCAGCTTCAGCCTGGGTATAGTGTGAATACTCTTACTAAAGCTGAGTTTCAGTTTTTAAGCTCATGTGTGAATTATCCCTGTTGTGTAATATCCGTGCGTAAAAGTCCTGTTAATGTTATGCCTGACAGCAGCTGTAAGTGTAATAAAATCTACCAGAGTAAAAAACCAAGGAGAATGCTTAAAATCTAATCCACAAAAAATGAGTGGTTATCTTAACTGAAATAATAATTGATTTGAAATTAATTTAAATACAAACTTTTTTCTATGTCCTGGCCAAAAAGGATAGAACAGAAATTTAAGTGGTTTGATTTTCCTTTAATCCCAAAAGGGAAAATCAAACCAAAATAAAAGCATAACCTGTTTTGAATAATTTCTTTGTTATTAATAGTGTTTTTAAGAAGGAAAACAATTGATTAAAATAGTAAACAGAGTTTGGTGTGAAAAAAACGGAGGTCATCAGAGATAGCAGAAATAATGGCAAAAAATGCATGGAGGGGGGGGGGGGGCAAAATAAGAACACAAGACTTTTGCGTTATTATTAACATGGTGGGATTATGATTGGATAGAAAGTGCATGATGACATGTCAGGTGGATTGCATGTGTCCTAAATGCATTGTAAGTCAATTTAGTAAAGTGGTCCCTGATATATTACGGTAAATAATGGCCAGTTTCCTGATGGTGTGGTAAACTCTGGCAAGTTGGTTAAAAAAAGACAAAAATCTGAATGCTCAGGTTGACCTAGATACTCTGACCCAGTAAATAGTGAGGGTTGACATACTTTTGTACTTTGACGCCTCTGACACTGGACTGGGAGATATTCTGTTTTTCTAACACCCATAAAAGGGCTATTCTGGACTCCAAGCAGTGTTTGTGGAGTCATTCCTTCATAAACTAAACGTGCCTGGTATTTTTGAAAACTGAAATCAAACCATTAAAGTTTGGCCTGTTTTAGCTAACAATTAGAGTTCTTCAACATCTGTAGCTGGGTTTAACTTGGGTCCTCTTGCAAATTTCAGTTCCCATCTTCTTGACTTCAAAAAGCAGCCTTGCTGTTTTGGATCATATTCAAAGTGTAATATTTCAAGGCTAGCATAACCTGTCAGTATTCCCTTTAAATCTAACTGACTGTCTTAAGAGATGATTGCGACAAAGTTTCAGTCCTGCTCCCAGAGAAATTGTGAAAGCCAGTTACAATTGATCATATTCTCACTTTGCTGTTTCTCTCCAAGGCTCGCTGTCTCTCTTTCTTTCCATCTATCACTCAATTGCCCTTTCTCACCCAGTATTTCTCTCTCTCTCTCCAAACCAGAGGTGGATCAAAATGCCCAGCCTAGCATGCATAATCCACAACACTGACCTGAATTCCCCTCTTTTTCCTTTGCTTCCTCTGCTTTGCTGTTCCACTGTCAGTGCCACACCACCCCTTAATTTCCTTTCTCTCTTTCTTTCTGTCCTCCCTCCAGCTGCCTTTCCCCTCAAAGTGAACCCAACACATAAGGTGCTGCTATTACTTTTTTCATGCCACTGTTTGTGTAATCACTATATTCCCAGCTCTTCACCTGTTTATCAGGATCTTACTTTGTGAAAACACTTGTATGCAGGGTGGGTGTTTCCAAGGTTACCGCAGAGGCACTAAATAACTGTGACAGCTGTGGCTGGGGACTCTAGTCAAGCAAAACGATATTGCCATAGATACAGAGTACTAGTAAACAACAACACTTATTCCCCATGCCCTTACAACAAACAAATTGATATTAAGATCTCAAACAGGCATAACCATGAGTGTGATTCCTTAAACAGGTGAAAGATTCTGTGATGCATGTGAGCAGTGTAACAGGAGGCTTTTGGTTTAACATGAATAAAATGCACCATTGCATATTTTCCAAAGATTGGAAATACCAACCAGATTGCCAGTGCCAATTCTTTAGGAAGAGGCTCATAACATAACCACAGCTAACAGTGCTACAAATCTGTGATAATATTACATCCACTTTACTGAGAGGTTAGAGGCAGTGAGAATGCTTGGATTGTAATCTCCACAGTAGTGTGTCTGTGACCATCTGTGCCGCAGTGTTAGTGTGTGTGTCTAGTGGCCTGCGTGACGTCTGTTCTGTGCCCAATGCGGCTGGTGCTGCATTCATCTTTCAGTCACCCAAAAGCAGATGTCACCAGGACGATGGGGAGCGGCAGATTGCCGTGGCGACCAACCGGTGGCAGGTTGAAGGTGTCTCCGCCCCGTGGTGCCCAGCAGATGGAAGCTGAGGTCATTATCTGCTGCTCTGTTCGTCTCCTTACCCCCCACACCTCCGTGCACCCCCACCCCCTATTACTGCGTCACATTACTGCAAAGAGATATCATTTCAGCTCTTGTTTGATTTTCATTGAATTCAAACAAATTATTTATTGTGTTACATGCATTACGCAACTTAAAGTGTTTGTTTTTCAGTCAATTAAAACTAATTATCACAGTCTTCTCTATGGATGTGATAAATGTTTCCTTGTTTACATAGTTCCAATGTGCTCTACCCTGATATCAATGATGGGAAATACTCACACATTTACAGCAGCAGGCCTAAGTGTTCTCTGACCCTGATTGTAGAGTATCCCTACTTCTTCATAACCCACAAAGTTAAAGAAAAACACAGCGATAAATGGCCATTCAGAACAAATACCCAAGTCAACTACTGGCGGAAAGTAGGGCAGCCTGGAAAGAAGCACTCTGTCACAGCAGGCAGCAATTCCTGGTTTATTATTCTGCCAGGATCCTTCTATAATAAGCTGTGCGGGCAGTATGGAAGACATGGGTAAATCCATGTTTACATGCTTCGTGTCATGTCCTCTTTGTGTGCCGTGCTTCAGACAGCTGTCAGTAACAGAGGGTTTCCCTGACCACTGCAGCATGGAATGGCTATCTAGCGAGCCAGGAGTGTCAGCAATTATCCCCCAAACTGCCGCAGGCTACAGTATATTGAGCAAATATCACTTCCTGCATGCATACTGCTGCTGCTGCTCAGCAGCTCTCTGCTGTTGATTTTCTCAACTCTTATATGAGAATATGAGACAGACACATGTTCCAGATGTGTGATGTTTTGCATTATTGAGGCCATGGAGTATTTTGTTTTTGTGCATACAGTGATGTTTGCAGCTCTGGCGGCTGTCCAAATGTGTAGTTATTCTTGTTTGTTTGCTCTTTGACTAAACTAGCATTGTAACTATTTAACTACATATGGGCAGTGAGTGACTGAGTGAGAGGTGTTGGTCGTTTTACAGCCAATGCACACATGTGGCACACAGACGTGCTGAACACCAGCTCTCTAGGGCGTTGCTGTCTGGCCATAAGCTTCATTTTATAGAGCTACTGAAATGATCAAAGGTTGGGCTTGTGTAAAATCTCTCTTTGAGTATTTTATTTTATACTTATTTTTCTATGTGAATGGATACAAGAGTTCAGCATACCTCTTATGGTTATGTTATACTAGAAAAGAATTAGTTTGTATGACACATTTTCCAACAGTGTTAGAGGGCAAAAGTGTAAAGCTTTTCTGAGTGGTTACACTTGGAAGGCAGGGTGAAAGCAGGCCATATAGAGAACAGTGAGGGTCATCAGTCCTTATACATTTAAAGATAACAGAGCACAGTCTCTTCTGAAAGGTATTCATTGTATTGCACTCGGCTATAAACACAAAAAGTGGAATATTTATGTGAAGAATAAAAAAAGGACCTTTAAGAGTAGTTCAAGCCTCCTTACTTATCACACACCTGGTCAATCACTGCATAAAGTTGGTCTGACTGCTAGATTGTCTGGAAGTCAAGTGAGAAAGATGACGATTGGAAAGGTAATGAGCTAATAAGTACTTCTGATGGAGTACAGTGGCACATTTATTTTAACATACTAATTTCTTAATTGTGCAATACAGATAATTCTGGATAAGTTAAAAGTGAAATATGTAAATATGTACAGTATTTAAAATTCAATATATAATCATTTTGGTGGTTAAATTCAAATTGAAATGTTTGTTTGATGTTGCTTTGCTCAATTAATTAACAGGTAGATAAAGTTAGCCCACCATATTGTATCCCAATGGGCTTTGTACAGTTTACATGCTTCTTGATGCTACCAACATAGTGGCTGCCCATATTATCCGTAAATAATTCTATTAGGGTGGAGACTGTTTGATGTCCAGACGGAAGCACAATCATTAACATAAATCCAGACTGTGAGGCACACTTCAGTCTGTGGTGAGGCTGTGTGTGTTTCCTCCCCCCAGCGGTGCATCTCAGGGAACCATTTTTGGCTCCTGTAGCATTTTAGTGAGTAATCATGGGGCTTTGGAGCCCTCAGTCCTCCATTTACATGTCAAAACCTCCCCAGGCTCTGGATGTAAGGGACCCAATTTGGAATGACAAAGCTCAGCCAGAGACAGCTGATCCACAAAGGAGGCCTGGTTAAGTTCTTCCTCCCAGTCACCAGCTGCTCCACTGACCCCTAGTACCTCTATTCAGCAAACACACACAGGAGCGAGAAGGGAATACTGCCACATGCACTCACGTGTAGCAGTAATGCAAATGGAGAAGGATGCTTTATTCTTATGAATCACTTATTATTTAAATCCTGTATCTGCAACATGCTGCTGAAACAGCGTGGTTATGATTTTTTGAGATTCAGCTCCAAAATGAAACAGCTCAGCATATTTTAAGAACATTATATACCTGTTCCCCATGGTATACAGTGTTATTCTCCTCTGTATTTCTTGCCTGACATTACATTTTTCACACAATAAACTTTGGTCACTTGTTAGGAAGGCTTCCTGATTCCCCCCTCCACATGTGTGATATTGCAAAAACAGGTCACACAAACAGATCCTTCCATGGTTGTGTCTTTGGGGTGCTGGTGACATTACTGCTTTCTGTTAAATTCCAGAACATGGAGACTTTTTTGTTTCAACAGCTTTATTTATTCATTTTGCTTATTTATTTTTTTAGGGAAACAAAGCATTGAACATCAGGTGAACTGAACTGTCATTGATTTTTAGCAGAGTCTTGCGCGTGTAGCATCTGTCACATGGAATGCCACTCTATTTGTGTCTGCCTCTGATACAAAGTGGCTTAGGGATTTGTCACCTCCCTCCCTGCATTGTGCACTGGAATGACAGGATACCGGCTGGAACTTGTAGGTCACACCCAGCATGTTTTTCTTGGATTTGTGCTCAGCATCCAAATGGAAACGTGCTGCTCTAATCCGTACTCCTACTTTCCACCTGACCTACAAGGACTGCAGGAGTAAAAAACACAGGCCTGAAATGACAGGAGAAGATAACTACAGGATCAGGCCCAGATGGTAAGGTATAGGCAGCTCCTGTTGATGCGAGGAAGAGATTACATAAGTAGATTTAAACCAGCGAAAAGGGGGACGTGTTTCATTAGCGTCACTGGTGCCAGATCTATATTTGGAGCATGAGCCCACAGAAACAGACGTGCAGGGATGAAAATAGCCTTTAATAGCCCAGTTTGGGAGCTTTATTCCATTCCACTCTCCTGCCACAAGGATAGTGACAGACGGAGCACACTCTGCAGCGAGCGGCTCTATTCACCCAATCACAGCGCTCCCTTGGGCAGAGAAAGAAGGAGGAGAGTGTGGGAAAAAGGAGAGAGGTGGAGGAATGGGGGATAGAGATACAGAAAGACAAGATGCAGGGACAAGAATAAGCTTGGAGCTGTGTGTTGTTTGAGAAACCATTTATGAATGATACTATAAAAGAGCAGAATACCTCTGTCACCAGGAATATCAAATTCTCTGGTGTTTTTACTTTGTATACTATACATCCATGTATTATTTATGGATTAGGATGTCACTTTTTTCAAAATTCAACAGATTGTTTCTTATTTATCACCACATTAAGAGCAAAAAAATGTAACTTAATTCTGAAGCATCGGCTGTAAAATCCAATTCAAAGCAGGTTATTGAACTTCTACTTTATACATTAGCTTGTAAAAATGAAGTTCTTGGCAAACTACATTCCTCTCATGCCCAGACACAGGGGCAGCAAGAAGCCCAGAAGTGGCCTCAGACAGAAGGATAGACAGTCACAGTCAATGCTGTTGCAGATGCTTGGGGGGCTGGGAGGGAGTGGGTGGTAGAAACCCAATCTCCTCATATTGGGTGCACATTGCCCCCAGAGAGAAAGCAAGAAACAAGAGGCCCAGCTGCCCTTAACAATGGACCTGCCCCTTACTAGCCAGGACTCAAAAGGCCTCATTCAGTCCCCTGGCTCTCTACGAGCTGCTTCCAGGGAGACTAGCCAGGACATGCTCACATTCAAGGCAGACATGTCTCTGTTTTGGACATTTGGTCTCTATGAAATTCACTCTTGACTCACCTACATGTCACATATACATTTGTATCAGTACATTTCATTAAGATCATAAAGTATTACAAAATTGGGACTGTTCAAAAAAGTTTCCGGTTGGTGCACCATAGACTGTCTCAAGTGCTACTATGATTTTACGGTACTGTAGATGCATGAAAAAGAAACAGCTATGGTGCACATGTCTACCATACATAGGGACAAACATCAGTAATATAGTCAAAGCTATGATACCAGATATTTTCTGACTATGTGATGAGAACATTTACCTGCCACTGTGACAGACAGCCTTCTGACATTTACTTTTAAAACGGAAAATCTACCCACATTTGGCAATGGGTTTTAATTTCAGTTCATGTCCACATACATGCTCGAGATGTATGTGCATAATTAATTGTCAACAGGAGGTCACTATGCTCAGCTAAATAATAAGAAAGCCCACCATACAACCCCCATAAAAATATTACCTGTTGGATTAAGCAAACATGATCTAATTTGTTAATTAGTGAGTCTTAGGGGTCTTTGT
Organism: Rastrelliger kanagurta; assembly: GCA_024605255.1. Lineage (NCBI taxonomy): Eukaryota > Metazoa > Chordata > Actinopteri > Scombriformes > Scombridae > Rastrelliger > Rastrelliger kanagurta. The sequence continues at coordinate 907 of JANJYQ010232351.1, read as the reverse complement.
GGGTCAATTTTCTAAACCTTTGGATGTAGCTAGGCGAGCTATATGCCCTTGGCCTCGATATGCTAAGTTAATTTACTGTTACTGGTTGCAGCTCCATGTACACATACAAGAGTGGCCTTCTCAGCTTTGTGCAAAAAAGCATACAGAAGGTGAGTGTTTGATACTCAAAAGATTCATTTTATGCACTGTCACATTTCTTGCAGTATCTGCTTTTCCCCAACCTATCTCATCTACATTGACCCAGTTTAATGATTCACATGATCGAAGATTTCCCGGAATATCTTCAAACAAACCCCAAAGAATATACCTGGTATTGTTGTAGCACAAAGTCTCCAGCATATTCCAAATGAAACCGTTTTAATGTTTTGATAAACTTGAATAATGCCTGTATACAATTATTAATTCATTAATTATTAATTATTATCTACTAGGATGTATGCAGATTTATGATATTGTGTATTCTAATCAACACATGTGGGTGAAACTATTGAGGGATAATTTTTACATTTCTGTTTCTATAATCAGCTGTAATCGGAGGCAGCTAGTCTCTCTCTCTCTCTCTCTCTCTCTCTCTGTGATTTATTCTTTACAGAATAAATGCGTTTCTTCTCAAAACTTTATTCATCAGTCACATATCACAATAAAAATGAAAACACAATTAACATTTACAAACTGCGTTCAGCCTTATACAAAATTGCAGGTTTTGAAATGATAGAATTAAAGTTTTGTTTAAATTACTTATCTTTGGTCAGGAGATTTTTACTATTTTTTTACTAATTACTATTACTATTATTACTATTAAACTCTTTATATTTAGTTGAATAAAAATCTGAAATCTGATAATATGACTCTTTCACATGTCCCACAGTCACTAATGTGTTGTGACATATTATCCACAAGCTTTTTT
>JANJYQ010231394.1:0-17185 GCA_024605255.1 Rastrelliger kanagurta | reverse complement strand
TTTTTTTTTTTTTTTTAAAAAAAAAAAAAAAAAAAAAAAAAAAAAAGTAAAATGGATAATGACAGAGGAAAATTTCACACTATCTAATCAGATCACATTAGCAGACTGATGACTCATTACCTGTTCAGTTTGTCAATTTGTCAGTTTTGTAGAGCAGCAGAGTTTATTTTTTCTTTTTTGTGTCTGTGATAATTATGTGATAATATGCAGGTGAACATTGCTGTTTTCCTTCCAGGTTTTAAATCGACACAGAAAGACACATTAGGTGGCAAAAATAGGTCATTTGCATGAAGGTGAACGGGACAGTTGGTGAGTAAACAGATGATGCTCTAAAGCTCAAATGTGTCTAAAACACACACAAGCTGGATAGCCACACTATATTTTCCATAGCTTGGGGCTAGGGCATGAAGGACCCACCTCCATCCTATACATTATTTGTATGTCTCTATTGCTCTCTCTGGGGATCACAGACTCACAAGTGCACAATATATTTGACAGTCAATGTCTTTTGAACAGAATCAGCTGTAGGAGATTAAAGACAGCTCTATCCCTACCTGACTCTTTATGCTTTATTTACAAATTAAAATGAAATCTATTCAGTATTGTTTATGAGGAATTCTAATGAAAGCAAAAAGTGTGACTATTAATGCTGTTATCCCCACTGGACATGGGTCTGAAGAAAACTTGTATTGCTTGAGGGCAACGGTGTGCAGTAGAGAGTTAATATGAGTGCTTAAACATTTGCAAAGAATGGCAAAAAAATTGTCAGAAAGAACAAAGGGATAGGCATTATTTCTCTCTGCAGACATCTGTTAAAACTAAGAGGTGGATGATAAAATCTGGAAGAAGAGATGATGTTGCTGTAACTGAAGACTGAAGCATTGTGGTCGAGCTACTTGAAAGTCATAGGCAAACATCCAAAAGGTCTGAGTCAGTGTGGAGATCTGGAAACTGTCCAACATGTTATGTTGTCATGCAATAAGTACTGAAGTGAATGGCAACAGTTACTCAGAGAGTTGTCAGATCTGGGTCTTTTGGTTTTCTCTTTCAAGTTTATTTTTGCATCTGAAGTGAAATTTCAACCTAATGGTTGAGCAATCTTGTGATTTTTCCACACAATTGCTCTATATTCAAGAATGTAGGACAAACAAGGCAGCATTATGCTTATCACTTTATAGCCTGTTGGAAATTCATTAGTAAAATAATTGATCATTAACAAAATGTAGACTACAGGTCTTAATTTGGATATTGATTTTCCACAATTCATTATTGCTTGCTTTAAGCCTTTGGGATTACTCAGAAATCCTTAATGGCAAACCTCCCACAGTTAACTAACAGACCTCAACAGCAATAATAAAGTAAACCTACTAATAACTAGCTACTTATCTTATGAACTACATAGACCAGTACCCAAAACAAACATCATTTCTGAAAAGTGCATCTTGTTGTTGTTATTGTGAACAGTTTTTAGACCTGACAATACCCTGATGAGCCAACAGATAGTTCACAAACTTTAAATTTAACTGTAAATTATTTTCACTTGGGACACATATTTGACAGGTTTACAAAATTGTTCATGACACCGCCTCACGTGATAAATCGTCATCCACCCCCATGCTAGCGCACGTACGTACGTATTTTTGAAGTTGGGTTCGTGGAACGCTCACACGTGAAATTAAGATATGTTCATATCTTGCTTTGTGTATGGTTAATTCAGTTTTGTAGTGCAACATGTCCAGCCAATCTATTTCTTAATTAAGTAATATTATTAGTTATTTGCATCTAGACGACGACACTGCACTAAGGTGAATATTAGCTAGCGTTACTGTGCAATATCTGATTTGCGTTTGATGTTATGTTAGCTTAAAAGTTAGCCCGCTCTAGCTGTTCATTAGTTCGTTCCAGTCATTTGAAATATGAATTTAATATTTTATTAGTATTAATTTCTGCACGCATTTAGCTAGTTGGTATATGATGATATGACTGTCTACATGCAAAATAGTTTATGCTTATGATGCTGAAAAAAAACACATGTTCTCGGTCTTATTTTTTTAAGGTGGACTGGGAGCTACAGACATGCTCACCGCTGTGCGGCGTGTGCTATTCAAACTGGTTTCTCCATTGTGGAGGCCAGTAGAAGTTGATGAAGAAGGTATTTTCTCCGGTGTATCAGGTAAATACAGCACGAAACATATAGCACCAAATAAAACCAGATAAATCTCACTTATGTGCTCTGTATTACATGTTGTATTCAACACTATCCTGTTTGGCTCCGTATTTCACTTTTCTGGTCAGGCATGGAGGACATTCGCCGCATTCGGGGTGGAGTGGTGACCGAGCTATGCCTCGACTATGGCTTAATAGATAAAGCAATCTACTTCACTAGTGCAGAGGTTTTGGGCGGGGTACCACTGAAAGAAGGGGACATGGTGAACTGCATAGCAGTACGACGTGGTGCCCAGGGTGGTTGGAAAGCTTTAAGGGTGAGAAACTTGTGTGTCCTCCAGTATTAAGCTGCACAAGTTAAGTTTTCTCTCCTTCAGTTCAGTTGTGTTTTTAGGTATATGGTAAAGTAAGACATAGTGCAGACAATGCATTTTTCCCCTTGTGTTTATCAAATGTTGGACTGGTACTGTAACATTTGAAAGTTTGTGTAGATGCTGGTAGGCCCTTTGTTCTAATTTAAGGAAAGGCTTCTTCCCTTCATCTTAAATTGGTTCACTTAAGAAAATAAGATCAATAAGATGATGTTGAGCTTTGTCTGGAAATACACCATTTAATTCTGTCTTTTAGGTGGAGAAGAATGCTGATGCTTGGGAGGACGGAGGATGCACCTCCTCAGAAGCTGACAGTATGCAGCTGCGGCCTCTCGTTGGCTCAGTCACATCATTTGATGGAGATGGTGGCTACATTAACCAGACCACTTACTTCTCACGCTACAGTCTTTGCGAAGGTATTGGTACTCACTGTACTTCACACACTAAATTTGTGAGCCTCTTAGTCCCATGATGCTTTGTATAAACTTAGTTGTCTTCACTTATAGTGGCCTTTGAAATGTGAATGATTTAACAGCTGCCCATGTTTTTTATAATTCATGTTTGTTGAGCTCTCAGACTGAGTAAATTTCACAGACTTGCAGCCACACCAAAATTTATTAGCAGTTGGGCTGAAGGCTGATGTTAACTTCCCTGCCCGTTGGCACACTTGCGTATTTTCTCTCCTGTCTGTTAGGTTATGAGCCAATGAAAGGAGACTGGGTCCAAGCTAAATATTTTATCAATTCTACTCAGTGGACCACCCAGGCTCAATCGGTGGCTCCTTTGCGCTATTGCAGCCTAAGCCAGGTAACTGCATGTTTGAAAGTTTTAGGCTTTACCGGATATATACAATCATTATAATTCTTTTTAGTACATCAATGACATTTACATTCATTATTAAAACATTGTTTAGGTATAGCTTTAATGCCTGCTCTGATTCTTCTGCCCTCCTTTGAATGATCCTCTTTCTTTAGGTGTGTGTGACCAGCATTTATGGTAACAATGGTGTAGTGGCGGACAGTGTATTCTTCAGCCTGGACTCTCTGCTGCTGCCTGCCCACTACCAGCCTGTGCCAGGGCACCTGGTCAACTTAGTAATGGTGGAGAGCACTCAGTCCTTCTACTGTTGGAGGGCCCTGTGCATGGCACCCTGTGTTCAAGGGTAAGCACAGTCCTTAGTTATATCTTTGTTAGAAGTACAATAATATTAGTAATTTAATCATTTTTCTTGTTATTCTTAATGCAGTGTGAATCCTGTTGCTACATACCTACCAGAGGCTGAACTCCAGAGCCTCTTTGAAAACAAAGGGGGGCTAGAAGTAACAAACTATGGCCAGTTTGGGGATCTGATGATAGGAGATAAACAAGAGCTGGTGCTGTGGATACAGTGAGTGACTAAAGAAGCACAACAGTTTTCATATTCCTAGTGTAAGAGTAGATGGAAGCAGTAGTATAATTAGCCACAAATGTCTGTAAATTATAGGCTATGTTTAGTTTTGCACTTTTATACGTTATGTTTTTATCATTGCAACTTACATCATATTTAAGAGAAAACAAGGGGACCAAATACCACAAAATACCCCAAATATCACAGAAAAAATACTTCTTGCCATCTGTTTGAACTTAGTGTACTATATAATCCTCACTGTCCTTTTGAAACAGGAATAAAGGTTCAGAGACCCACAGGCTGAAGTACTGTGACTTTGCTAACTGGGACTCAGAAGAACAGTTCACCTTTGTTACTATCAAAGGGTCTACAACACTGAAACAGAAACAAGAGCTTTCACAAGAAAGCTGCTCAGTGTCTGAGTCTTCAGAAAAACAAGTCAGTGATACAAAAGAGGAAGACAAAATAAATGGAAAAGTACCGAAGGACACTATCCCTGGTCTGAGAAGAGAAGAAGTTGAGTTGGATATTCAACCAGGAGAGAGGCTGTCTCTTGTAGTGAGCTGTCAAGCAAAGTAAGTTATTTTTTTAAAAGTATTATATATAACAGCTTTTCCTCTGTCTGGACATTCTACTGTGCCAAATAAAATAAGCACTACTTAGGTGTCACTGTGAGGTTCTTGTTAGTATGTTGTCTGTGCTGCTAAATTCCATGTGTGGGTAATTGCTCAGGAGCCTGGGAAGCTGTGCCGAGCTTCTGCTGTTGCACTTCTCCAGTTTTGTCATTGGGAGGCGCCTGGAAGTCACAGTGGGTAGTGAAGAAGAAAACCTGCTGCAGCCATCTGTGCCTTACAGTCCCAGTGATGCCAAGGCAGTCTCAGCAACGCCTGGCCATGTGATTACTGTCTTGGCTCCAAGAGATGCACCTAGGTATCAAAACATGTGATTACATTGTTCCCTGAGGAAGAGCACTGAGTTCCAAATGCGTTACTTAACTATTTACTATTGAGGTTTGACTTGCAGTCAGATAATGAAATCATGATGTTTTTGTTTTCCATTCACATGATTAACAGATGATTCATGAACATAACTCAACGTCAAATTAGCTGCATTGTTGTTACTAAACCTTCTATAAATAGGGCTTTGTTTGTTGACCTTGTGTGATTTATGTGGGTGATATTGTTTTACTGTCTCTAAAACAAAGGCAAGTATTTATACAGAATGAATAATTTGCGTCACCTCTTGTTTGACATGAACTTTTCCTATTCCAGGCTTACTAAGCGGCGACTGCCAAATTTCGTACCTTCCTACCCAGTGCCTCAGGCCCTAAGAGACTGTGTTGAGGCAAATAATGATGTGCTGGTTGTGCAGCCATGCCTAGGAGAGGTGAGAATGCCCATGATGAAGTTTCAGTGATTATGAAGAGTTGTATATCAAAAGCAGCAGATTATGGAAGAGTATGTATTTAGCTTGATTAATAACTTATTGGGGTACTATGGAATCTACTAATATTTATTTATTTTAAATAATATTTCTGAATTCGCCAAACAAGTCTGTGGAGAAAATCTCTGGGCTTTTAAATTTTCACCCGCAAAGTGATGTACCACATGGAAGACTTTAAGATGAAGTACACAGATTGCCATTGAATTGGCTCCAGGGTTTTCTCTTCTGTGTCTTACTTTATCCTTCAGGGATTCATTGAAATATCATATTTTCTGTCTCCCGCTGTTTGCCCAGGTGCTGTCACAATACAACAAACATTTCCGATTTTCAGCCCTGCTATGGCTGGAAGAACTGCATGCAGAGAGAGAACTGAAAGAATTCACAATCAATGGGGCCATTTTAAAAAAAGGAGCTGTCTACCTGCACCTTGAGGTCCTTGGCTTGGCTGAGGGTAGACCCAGTCTCTATATAGGTGTGGAGGCCTGTAATGTCTTTCTTCATTGCTGAATTAATGTAGAAATTAACAAGTTTTTCATGCAATACAACAAGGCTCTTGACCCACTCGTCTGCTTTACAGGTGACAGAATAGTACTGAAGAAACCACTGCGTGACGGGGTGGTAATGGAGTATGTTAGTTATGTCACAGAGGTAGGGGGGTATTTGGTACTCTGAAATCTCTTTTTATATTCTGCATTATCAAACATAAACTGTGTTTCATTCTATCTGTAATGTAAAGCTCTGTTTTGACACTACAGATCAATGATGAGAATGTGAGTTTGAGAGTGAACTCAGATTTTCAGCGTAGCTATATTGGAGAGCCACTTGATGTTGAGTTCTCCTACAACAGGTGAGAAAGCACAATATAATTTTAGATAGATTTACATTCATATTTCACCAGTGTGTTAGTTTTTCCTATTTTAAGTTTTCTAGTAATGAGTTTTTTGACTACTTCCATTATCAGGTTGACTATGAGGCGTTGTCATCATGGACTTGAGCAGACGAAACAGTTTGGCGAGAGTAAGTGAAGATTTTACTGTGATTGCTTTGAGTCTTCAGAGCATATATTTCCTGGTATTTTGTAGATGATAAATAAATGCTGTAAAATCATATTAAAAGGAAATCATTTTGCTGTTACTGAGTTTTACTAAACAAATCAACTCTATAATTTTGGGACATGATAGAAAAAAAGTCACACGCTTAGTTTCTGATATTTGAATTGTGCTTGTGTCATTGTAAGAACATACTCTATGAATGTCTTTTATTCAGCAATGATGTCAAGCTCTACCTTGAAAGATCCTCCTTAAATGGGTGCACACAAAGTGACACTATCACAAAATTGACTCCAGATGGTGGTGTTCTCTCTCTTTTCCTCAACCTTTTATGTTTCACACTGAGGAGAAGAAAAAAAAATAGAATTTGTCTTTAGGGAAGAAATGAGTTTCTCAACTTATCTTTCCAGGATTATTTGCCTTTACATTTGCTAAAAACAACTTTTTGCCAACAAAATGGCATATTTGTTGGCACCTATACAGTTGTTGAATAGACAAAATCACACATATTAATATTTAATAGAATATTCTAGTTTAATCAGTCTTGGCTTACCTTCTCATAAGAACATTACATTTCTGCTTTTATTGATATTGAAGAATCTCAGACAAGTGTTCATGGTTTTAATTTCAAAAGTCTTTGTCAGATAAAAAAAAAAATCATGTTGTTGTGTAGTTCTTTTCCCCTCTAGAGTGACTTCACAGACCTCTCAGTTGGCAAGACAGTGGAAGTGGATGGAAGAGGCAGACCAAAACCAAACTATGGCGGACATGGAGGTGAAGAAATAGGAAACATAAAAACATAAATTTAATTAAAAAATGTTTGATTTTTAATCTAATTGAATCCAACACTAGGATCCACACATGGAAAACGGAAAGGTGTCGAACATTTCTGTTGACATGAAATCAAAGGCAACACAGACAAAAGGTATCTGCATTTGATTTGGGGCTTGTTGCAAACATCTCTTGTGCATACTAGATAAGATAAAGGGCATCTCTGATGTGTGTAATCACCTTTTAGATGGTGGGCTGCCATCCAAACCCATCCCCAGCCCTGGCCACTTCTTTAATCCCAGTCTCAACACCCCTCAGAGAGAGGCAGTGAAGAGGATCTTGGCCGGAGAGAGTCGACCCACTCCTTATGTGCTGTTTGGACCCCCAGGCACTGGAAAGACCATCACTCTTATAGAGGCTATACTGCAGGTGCTCACAAACACTGTACAAAAAAATGTAGTCCAAGTCCATTAAAAAATGCAGGTCTCACTTTAGCCCCGTTTCCACTATGCAATACGGGGTGGAACGGTATGCTTATTTTAGCGTTTCCATTATTTCACCCGTTACCATTTTAGTAACCCTTTTGGTTGGGGCATGTAGCACATAGACCGGTACCCTTAGGGAGGAGCCAAAGTACGGTGAGCTGGTGATTGGTTGAGCACAAGCAAATAGATGCAAAAACTAAAACTGCGAGGAAGCTGCTGTTTGTATCTGGTGTTTAATTACTACAGAGCACAACGGTGTGTGGAGTGCTGAAGAGGTACAGTCTCTGCTCTGTATTATCAGTGAGAGACTGAGCAGCGAGAGCTCGACGGTACTCGACACATACTCTGCTTGCTCCTGAAAGGTTCCCCTTCCCAGTGGAAACGCAAAGCTGTCCATTACTGATCTGAACCATACCCGTACCGATCTGTACTGTACTATATTGTACTGATAATGGCTTTTGTAGCACATTTGCAAACAGTGTTAACTATGGAATCCAGCTTATCAATTATCCATCACCTGCAATAATGTGGATATGCCTGTCACTTCATAAAATCTCTTCACCTCTAGGTGTACCACTTTCTGCCTAGTAGCCGGGTACTTGTATGCACTCCTTCCAACAGTGCTGCTGACCTCATCTGCATCCGTCTACATCACAGTGGCTTCCTGCATACTGCAAGTTTGGCTCGTGTCAACGCTTCTTGTAGGCAGGACGAGGTAATACAGAGCATCATGAAAAAATCAATTACTGTCCAGTTTTTATGACTGTAAACTGAGGCTGCATTCAGACCAGATTTGGCAGTGTGTAATAAACGGAAGCCATCTTTTTCATTTTAAATTGAATTAATGAAGTAATTTATTTACATTGCATGGGGTAGTGCCGTGTAGGATAGAGCAAAAAAAACAAAAAACCCAAAACACAGCAGTCACCTTATTAAAAAAGAAATGAGCTGGTATTTTGCACTATCATGTAAGCAGGTGATTAGAATGAAGACTCCCATGGGTAGAAGTACCTTGTTTATCATGGAGCATTCTGCACTTTATCAAGGAACTGTGAAGTTGAAAGAGAAGCCACTTTTTAAAAAATATCCTGCACAAAATTTTTAGCCATTGCAACAGAATCTCGTGCTGATGACTAATAAAATCTGTCTGTTACATCACACAAATGGGTCATGTAGTGAAGCACCAACACCCCCGCACAACCTTGCTTGTTAGTGCTGCATTGCCTGAATTGNNGTTGGACAGTAAGCTAAATAATAGTTGTGGTTATGTGTTGTCTGCATGTTTCATCATTTAAAATGTGCATGCCATGTTGATTTGACTTTTTTTTTTTCTATAGTTCATTCCAGAAGTATTGAGACCATATTCAAAGGCAGGAGAGGACATCCGCCACGCCTCTTTTCACAGGATTGTTGTCTGCACCTGCTCCAGTGCTGGCATGTTCTATAATATAGGAGTACAGTAAGTCCTGGACTGCAGTGAGGATGGAGGTCAACACATGAACTGAGCAGCCTTTTCTTCATCTTTCTCTCACTTAAGATCCAGTTTGAGAACTATTCACTTGTTTTTCCTTAGAGTGGGACATTTTACCCATGTGTTCCTGGATGAAGCAGGGCAGGCCACTGAGCCAGAGTCCCTGATCCCCATAAGCCTTGTGTCAGAGAGTGATGGACAGGTCAGTTCAATTATACACACTGCCTTCATTCGAACTGTGCAAGGCCAGTGCCTCTGTCGTGTGTGCTGTTAAATCATGTCAAATCTTGTTAGTAGTTGTCACGTGTTATTAGCTATGGTTCCACTGTGGATGCAAAATCTGCTAACTGTCTTTTATTTGTTTCAGCTATAGTTGAGCCATATCTACATTTTTTCATGTCTGAGGTTTTCAAAGCTGTGGTTATTACAAGATATTTTTTCTGTCATCGTGTATATTTCTGGTTTAACCAATTCCAAGCTAACATTATGTGTGCTTGTTTTCTAAACAACTCTTCATAAGAAATATGTTATGTTATAGATCGTGCTGGCCGGAGACCCCTGTCAGTTGGGTCCAGTAGTGAAGTCCAGGCTAGCCGCTACCTTTGGTTTAGGGGTGTCTTTGCTGGAGAGGCTTATGTCCAACCCACTGTACACCAGGCATGAGTGGGGATACAACCCTAAACTGGTTGGTGCACTACATCCAAATCTTATGTGTTTATAGCCAAAATAAAGTCATTAGGAAGCAAGAATGAATATTTACATTTATGTTTACATATCTTCATTTTAGATGTAGCCTGTAGTACTTTGATATAAATATTTTTAGTGCTGTTTCTGATACTAGTCAGATGCCATAACAAGATCAAACTCACATGAATCAGCTACTCAGAATGTAGTGTATCCTACCTGCATGCAATTTGTTTTTATTTATTACAGGTGACTAAGCTGATCTACAACTACCGCTCACATGAGGCCTTGCTCACACTGCCCTCCAAGCTCTTTTACCATGGGGAACTGTGCTTTAAAGCCTCCAGGGCTGTAGTGGACTCTCTCTGCCAGTGGAAAAACCTGCCCAAGAAAGGCTTCCCGCTCCTCTTTCATGGTGTCAGGGTGAGGTGTCTTAAAAAAATATGGTTGTAGTCTTGTAAAGTGAGACCTGTTATGTATCAGATCATAGTGTTTTCTGTAAAATTTCATATATCTTTACAATCTAATCAATATTGCCACTTTATTTATTGAGATATTTAGCTGCATTCTTTTGGCTGATTTTTGCTATGCTTTAGGGCACAGAAATGAGGGAAGGTAGCAATCCATCATGGTTCAACCCAGTGGAGGCTGTGCAGGTCATGCTCTACTGCTGCCAGCTTGCAAAAAAGCTCTACAACCCTGTGGATGCCTCTGACATCGGCATCATTGCCCCCTACAAAAAACAAGTAAGACTGCACAGATGACAATCTTTATATTTTAGGTGCATAAGAATTGGTTGCATGAGTGAGGGGGAAAAAGCTATTTTTGTTGTGTAGTTGGAGCTTATTTCTATTAGTTGAGCGTGTAAACTNGACTGCACAGATGACAATCTTTATATTTTAGGTGCATAAGAATTGGTTGCATGAGTGAGGGGGGAAAAAGCTATTTTTGTTGTGTAGTTGGAGCTTATTTCTATTAGTTGAGCGTGTAAACCGTCAAAGTCAGTGTTTAGTTGCAGATTAGCTCCTTCTTACAACCAACATAGAGGATGATAAACATTGGACCGTTTTACCTACATCTTGACACCTGCATTCACACAGAAGAAAAAATCTTGTCAAACGAGAGTACATTACTTCGTTACTTCCTGTCTGCACTATCAAAATAAAGGCATTTAAAGTACCATTTCTTGATTCTTGTAAATAGCAACATTTTTAACTGTAATTCTTAGCTCTTTTTTGCCCATGAATTCATTTATTTATTTAACAGTTTTAGTGTCACTTCACATTTAACTGCAGGCTTAAAAGGTAATTCTGTGTTTTTTCAAACTGGAACCTTTTTTCCCATAATTCGAGCCAAACTACAGCACAGGCGCATCCAGTGGGATCCCAAAGTTAGCCACAACATTGATGAAAAACTGGGTCCAGGTTGAAAAATACCAGAAACAAAAGGCTTGTTATGTGAATCTATGTGGGAGTGATTAAATAATTTGTTTTGTTTTGTATTAAATGGTGCTAAACATTCTGTAATCCAAGTGTTTGTTTTTCTTATGTGTTTCCAGTGTGAGAAGATTCGTGTGTTGCTAGGGAAAGTAGGCTTGTCTGACATTAAAGTGGGGTCTGTGGAAGAGTTCCAAGGACAAGAGTTCCTGGTCATCATCATCTCTACAGTAAGTAAAATCTAAATTTGGGCAATTGCAGTAGCAGACTTCAGAAATAACTGTCCTATAAATGACAGTTTTTGATTTTAAATGGCATCTACTGAAATAAAGGTTCAGACCATCTGTCACATGTGGTGAGGATTAATTTGGAAAGCTTTGAAAACTATTTTGACAGTTTTTGGCTTGAAAAACAAAGGTGTTGTTTTGCATAACACTCGAATAATCGATCACTACATTTAAATATCATATTAGGGTTCTTTCTTCTAACTGAAAAAAATCCAAAAACTCTCAAATAAAGCTGTCCATTTTTAATGGGAGGGTGGAGGAGGACTATCAGCCATACCCTCATAGTTTATCTCCAATTGAGAAAATTGCTCTATTTCATTTTCTTATAATGTAGGTGCGTTCTAATGAATCAGTACGGAGTGATGATTTGCAGACTGCACTTGGCTTCCTGGCCAACCCCAAACGCTTCAACGTTGCTGTCACTCGCCCTAAAGCCTTGCTATTGATTGTTGGAAACCCTCACATTCTCATCAAAGTGAGTGAACATGAAAGCTTTATCATATTTTTTTATAAAATATTTGACTGTATTAGTTAATAATATAGTAATATTGTGTACTTTAAATGTCTTTGTATCCCTCTAGGATGCATGCTTCAGGGCTTTACTACAGTACTGCTACATCAACAAGGCGTTTGTGGGCTGCGACCCCCCTCCTTCCCTAACAGACTCTCACATGTATGTAAAATAATTGCTCAACATGTATGTATATTATATATAATATGTATATAATATGTATATTATTATTGCAGTCACAGGAAATTTCTATGGATGAATTCTATGGTAAAAAGTGGTGTGTCTCACCAAAGGGTACTAACACTTAAGATGCATATTATTCAAGTAATTTGGATTGATAAGGATCAATAGCATAGATGGATAACAGTACATATGCCAACTTTCAACATATTTTTGTTGTAGTAAAGTTAGGGCTGGGCAATATAGACCAAAAGTCATATCTCGATATTTTTAGGCTGAATATTGATTATAGGACATATATTGATATTTTTTCTGCAAAGTGAAAACAAATGTTCAAAGCCAAATATGACAAGTCACAGTTTATTGAAAGCACCTTTTTCATTGGACAACTGCAAAATCAAATGATTAAATAATAAACAGGTTTCTACCTGCCTACGATGACTGAATGAGAAATTAAATCCTTGAATCCTTTAAATGGCTTATTATAATCAAATGAGAGATTTTCTTCTCCTTTCTAACAAATCTACAGATGCAAATAATGAACAAAGTATGACAGACCCTAGTAAGGAAAGCATTTATAAAGAAAGAACAAAATAAAGTGCTCAGTTTAATCACAAGAAACTTGACTATCAACTCAATAGACATTTCCCCCTCTCTTTTTACTTTGATGAAAAGTTGTGGCTGTCTTAAGGTGGACACTAGAAAGATTTTGTGTGAGAAACACCGCTGCAGCACGCAGTTTGTGCCACTGTTTTAGCTGTTGAAAAAATATTTGTAGCGCTTCCACACCTGGCTGTAACTAGTTTATGGCACTGCCCACATATAGCGACATTTTGTTACTCATCTGATACTTTGAATCCGAACCGAACCTTCTTTTTTTGAACCAATTCCTCCTCTGCACACTATGCAGATATTGCTGCTTTTTCCTTGTTTGTTGAAAAGTGCTAGTCCACGTGTCCCTGATTCTGCCCCTCCCCTCTCTGTGCATGAAAGAGGAGGGGCGCGGGGAGCAGTGCAGAGAGCTCCAGGTCTGCAGCTTGCCAGAAGCAAAGATCACAGTGCAAATCTGAACTATATTGATATATGCGATATGGTCTAATTCAATATCACATTTAAAAATATATTGATATATTTTTTTTCGTAACAATATATTGTCCAACCCTAAGTAGTGTATAATTTGGATGCTTTAGGTTGTGATTTTCAAGAAGAAAGAAATGTCCTAGACATAAGTATTCACAATATAAAATGTGTGTGCTTTGATTAGCATTCAGTCTAATAATGTTATTTAGCATGCTTTCTATGTGACTAACATATTTTGGACTGGACTGTACAATGCAGGGAGTTCCACATATCTGCCATGAGTCCAACTCTTCTCCTCTTTTATCCCCACAGAGCTACAGAGCAGCAAAGGAGTACCTAAAAGGACGATGTAATCATGGATGATGTACCCTGTCAACCTGACTACTATACCTCATTGTGTTTGTGTCAGTTATTTTTCTCTTTAGATTACCTTGGCTTGTCTCTAAGTTGACTGTTCACAAAGTAAGCTGTAGCTGTTCTAATCGTTGTTACAAAATTGGTTCGAAAACAGAAATTTCTTGTTTCTGTTGCAGCCAAATGCATTTCCACTTGGGGGTAGAAAGAAAGATGATGCTACTGTACACTGCACAATTATTTCTTTGTTCTGTGTTGGTTATGCTGATGTGCTTGACTGTGCATAAGATTTTCAATTAAACTGTTAGAGATTCTGGGTAAATGATTATGAATTGCGTCACAGCTGTTTCACTTCTGCCAAAGCTGCACAATGATGCTGCTAAAATGATTTGAATGGCATCGGTCTAAATATAATTGCAGAAGCTTCCAGTGCTTTAGTATCAGCTCTTTGTTGGGAAGGAGAAATCAGATGCAAGACAGACAGTATTGTAATTTTTAGTATGTTGTAGAGTGAGTTGACTTGGTTTAGCATACTGAGTGGATCCACAGTTGTCTGCACTTTCCAGGGAGAGTTGTCTGCACACCTCGGCGTGGCAGCGTCTGCCTGCAAGGCTCGGAGACTGGATGTGACAATTGAGTGCTACTGACAGTCTGTGCAGGGACTGTCAGTCCCACTGGAGCCCAGCAGGATGGGGGGTGGAGGGCAAAGGGGGGTTCAATCTCTTAAGTTAATGAGTCTCTTATGTGCAGGGAGGAGACAGCTTTTATCTAAGTGCACTATGCTACAAGGGAGCCCATCTCAGACACCCAATACCCCCCGTCCTTTTCTTCCCAAGCATGCCTCTGTCTTTGATGTATGTCTCAGGTGTTTGTTCTGCTGTCCCACTCTGCTAGTGAAGAGTGTAGTGTAAAGGGAACATCGGCTCAAACAGAATTCACATTATGCTTTTCAAATAATGGACAATCTACAACAAACTGACATCATCTCTGACTGGATAGTGGAACATTGAGATTCGACTTCATGATTTCAGGTGACACGGTTTAAAATTCACAGATTGACATAATGAATGACCCTACACAGAGTATTTGAGATTTTCCACACAATTGAATATGGAATCAGTCAATATCTGTGAGACAGAAATAACCCTCATATCCCAGTTATGTTAACATGGTGTGCTGTTTATGTTAACACGAAGATGAACGTGACGCAGTACAAGACAGGGGACCTAAGCAAAGCAACAGTAATGGGACACATTTACTCAAGTACTTTTATTAGATACAATTTTGAGGTACTTGTTTTTTTTCATTATAATTTATATTACTTTATAATTTCTGTCCACTACATTTTAGAAGCAAATATTGTATTTTCTACTACACTACATGTATTCATCACTTTTAGTTACTATTCAGGTGAGGGTTTGGCGTGATGTAATATTTCCAGTTTTTAAAATACAACCCATTTAAACCAGTGGTTTCCAACCTTCTTAGGCTTTTTGTGTGTAGCCAGCGTCACATCTCAAATGTGATTGATTTTAATAATTGTTCTAATGATCCTATATTTCAACCAATGTCAAAGATTAGACTACGTCAAAAAACTGAAAACAGGTGTGTATCAAAGCCTTTTCCTCTTATATTAATCTCCCAACCCCTGGTTTATCAGATGACTCTTACATCGGGAACCACTAGACTGTATGTAACTGTGTAAAGTAGTTCAAACTATTCTACCTTCAGCAGCTACGTCAGTAACATGCTGCGTACACAGCGATGCCTCAGTAGTAATAACCTAATGATGTCAGTAAGAGTAATGAAATGCATTAATGTACTTAAAGTACATGGTTCTGTCTTTTTGCTTAAATTGGGATTTTTCATACATGGAGTGTTTTTCTATTGTGTAGGTACTTTTACTCAATTAAAGGCTAACTATATTTTAAACATAATGACACTTGTTATTTTACTTTGAATTTTCTATTCAAGCACAGGTACCAGTGCGTGTTTTTATAAAACTAATTTGGTAGTGTTGAATTAAACTGTAAATGGCTTGTTTGGTTGGTGCAAAAACAGGCTGATATATAAGGCCACATTTTGTCAATTTGAACATGATTGTGTGCATCAGAGGCAAATCCTTAAATTAAAAGAATATATTGATTTTGCACATGTACCAAAATGTGTATCTCATTACATCCAAAAAGTTGACTTGGGTGGAGCATTTACTTGTCTTTGGCCTTTTTTTTAAAAGACAATTTTATTTTGTTTGTGTTGTCGACTGGTCTGCTTGACAGACAGGTGCCCAGCCTTTCAGCTCATACTCTATCACCTCCACATTAACTGAGGCATGGGTAGGCAACACATTACCCAGACAGACACAGTGTCTACAGTGCAGCCATTAGGCCCAACAACAGACCCCTGCTGGGCTACTGGCAGGGGGAGCTTGTTAAATATGTGGACCTATTGTTCTCCCAAATTGGTCTGTGACTCTAATTGCCCAGTTAGTCCCCTCTTATGGGGTGTACTCGTCTACCCACACTGGAACCAGCCTCCACTCATCAGATCAGGCTATAAAAGTTGGCTAAGCTGGGGTCGATGGAGGGCTCTGGCTGGCTGCAGGAGTGTAGTCCTTGCTGGAGGCAGGCTGGTAAGAAGGTATGGAAATAGGAATAAAACTAGAATGGACTATGGCATGTCTGAAGCTACAGTGACCATCACAGTCTAGTTAGGATAGAGACCTCTGATTCATGAGGCCTGAAAAGGCCTAGAGACATCAGCCCCAGATACACATCTAAATCTGGAGACAGACGACATCCAAACAAATACAATGATTCTCTAATGTAGTTCTATTGTTGGATTAAGAGGCTTAAGCACACAAGACAGAGAGAATGAGACAAATTAGCACTTGTGTCTGTGCCACCAGTCTGCATCTCAGGACGAGATCTCTGGATGCTGGCGTGTTGTGACTTACTGTGCCTGTCTGATGACAGAATTTGCATGTTGCTGTGGTTATTTGTACCAATAAATAAACAAAATAATTATTCTTACAAAATATTTTTTCTTAGTTCAAATGAAGGATCCTTATCAGATATGTAAAAAGTATGTGTATGTCCTTTGGATAGGAAGGCTGTAGCATCACACTGAACATGCGTGAACTCTACAGATGCCAGTGCTTTGATGTGAGTGCCTTATACATTAACTGATGGTACTGAGTTTTCTTAGTTGCTGTATCAAACAGAAAAGAAACTGAGGTGGGCTTATAGTATTTTACATGTGGATTTGAGTTTGTGTTATTGGCAGATCAAAGCCAGGTGAACAAGAAGAGAAACACATTAGAGAAGGCTTTGCTAATGAGAACTGGAGGCTCTGCTGAAGAAACCCTCCAATTAGGAAGCGGGGACACATGAAAGAGACTAGCAATATGAAGGAGACTGCCTGTCTGTCTACAATAGCCTCAGATTTATTGATTTCATTTTGAAGGAACTTTCAGTGATGTAGTTTGTCAACCTTGTCTTTCAGTGCCTC
>JANJYQ010230911.1:0-13764 GCA_024605255.1 Rastrelliger kanagurta | reverse complement strand
GTTGCAGCTAAATTTAAGGCTTGCATGGTTAGATGATTGTTCAGTTAGAAGACCATCTACAGCATATTAGATAATTAGCTTCTTCAAAATTGATGCTTGCTGCTTTTTCTGGTTTAATATTTTAGATAAAATGTCTCTGCCTTCTGGGCCATTGGTCAGACATAAGACTTTGGTACTAGAAACTTGTGATAGGATTAATGATTTATTTATTTACTTTCATATATTCTTTGATTCATTTTCATTTCAGCATTTCACTATAACATTAAACATCCTTAATGTTTTCATCTCACTGATTTGTAATTATTTCTTTAGTTAGAAAATCAGTAATAGTTGATCTCTGTACTTCATGACAAGTATTTTTTTCATACCATAAAACACACACGCACACACACACTAAAGTTCACAGACATATTCATCCAGTCCTGCCTCCAGTGGACTAAATACCCACTTCCTTTGCACACGAGTCTTCATTCGTCCCATAATGGCCATTGGGGAATCTTCCGGGAGCCTTAGATAGATAGACCCTCTTTCTGTGGACCCTCACCCAGTCACATGAGCCTCGTGAGTGTGCACATCTCCCCCCACCCGGAACAAGGCACACACAGACTCAGTGTGATATCCATCACCGGTGGCATTCATATCTCCAAGCTTAAACTCCACGACTGGTTCAAATGCTTACTATTGGAATCATGTGAAGGCAGATAAGTGCCCGAGCCAAATGGCAGAATGGGAAATGATGAGGGCTCTTAAACAAGAGCAAGTCCAGTCCCTATTCCATTCCAGCAAGGGTCAACTAAAGTAGAGGGAAAACCATCTTAGGAAAGGGCCATCATCATCAGCACAGATGCTCTTCTGTTCTCCCCCTCTAGGTCTCTCTGCCATGTATACATGCAGACATACTACTCTGTCAATCCATGACGGATGTCCACTTCACAAATGTGAGGATATGAAGTCTGGGGATTCCCGTTTCCCAGAGGCCTTTGGGTGACTTTGGCGGGAGAGAGGACCTCTGTTATGTAAACAAAACAGGCTGCGCTTCCTGCTCGGTCAAATAGAAAAGAGAGGGAGAGCAAGCGAGCAATGTTTTATCTCAATTCAGACAAAACACGGATCATGGAGGAGGACACGGGAAGAACAGGGGCAGGAGAGGGGAGGGTGACAGAGGAAGAGCCCTTTCCCTCTCAGCTGCGCCTCCACTTCCTGTGTGGGGAGGAAGTCCCTTGTTGGGCGTGCAGTGATCTCATACTAGGTTGCGAGGAGCTTCCGTCCTAGCGAGTTGCGGCACTTTGAGGAGTAAGGCACACACACACACACACACACACACGCCTGTCCTGATTATCACAGTGGAAAACACACACCCACACAGCCGGTCCGACAGGAAACAGAGCCGCTTGGAACAAACAAGCACTTCCTGTGTGTACTGGGGCCTGTCCGCAGAGAGGGCCCAATCAAAATCCAATGTCCTGTCCAGTGCATCATTATCACCATCACTCAGGGGACATTACTGCTCATTTGCTAATAGCCACAAGGCCTTTTTTATGCTTGCAGCACCCCCACTCCACCCAAACACCCTCTGGAATCCCCTCTCTGATCACCGAAGTTTAGACATGCTGCTCCATGCGGAAGTCCGCTTTTCCTTTAAAAGTTAGCCACTAATTGAAATACATTAGGCTTAAATTGCCTCTTTTTTCCTTTCACCCATCATGTTGACAGACGACCCAATATTTAAGTTTGCCTCTCTAATTTGTTGTAGAAATACCAGGGCAGCAAGGCAATGTGGCTCAGGGGGCTGTTGGTTTACAGTACTATTACATTGAGAGATGGCAGGAACAGAACAGCCATTATGTTCCCAGTTCACAGTGCGGTCAACACTGGACTCCATAGGATCTGACGATGGTCACGTACTGGTGGCCAGACATCCAGGAGTTTTCTGCATTCACTGTAATTGCTTAGGACTCCAATCAAAGTGGGAACGAACATGAAAGGCATAAAAAGCTTCAAACTGAAACAAAATCAAACATACAGTATGTGATTTCATACTGTGTAATCCAAAAAATTACATTGAGATGCAAAAAAAAAAAAATTTGCCACTTGTTTGGAATTTTTGACACTATTTTTATTTGCATGGTGTGATTTTTACTGTTTAATTTAGGAAATTACTAAACAAGACAGCGCCTTTTGGTCTGGCCCACAGTTTTATTTGAATGTTTGCATGCTGCACTACACATTTAGTGCCAAATCCAGTACCATAATTGGCATTTAGTGTTGACCACTAAAAGGGTACAAATATGTAATACTGACACCTCGTTCTTCTCCTTTACCACCCATTCAGAGGTATTGGAGTGCTGCTACTTTGCATTACTGTTGTGTATACTACCTACTACCTAATATGCAACAGAGCAGCAGCAATTAGTTGATTAGTTAAATTATGGCTGAGTCACTTTTTAATGCAAAATATTTTTCATATTTCCATCTTCTCAAATGCAAATATTTGCTTCTTTTCTCTGTTTTATGTAAATGCAAATTGACCATTTTTTAGGTTTTAGAGCATTGATCAGACAAAACAAGGCATTTGAAGATGTCACCTTGGTCTGTGGAAAAGTACAACAGGCATTTATCACCAATGAAGATCAAGATTATCCACCACAGGCTGAAATATTTTGATTTATCTTCACCTGAGATACTCCAGCAACCAACCACCACCTGCTTGCAAATGCTGTATGTGCATAGATTTTGTGTTCAATGGTGTTTGTCACTACTGACAGACTAAACAATTTATTAAGAAAATGGCCCTCAGATGAATTGATATTAAAAATAAGTCTTAAATGCAGCTCCTAAAATGTGATTTTAAAGAAGGAATCACTTCAGCACTTATTTTCTGAAGTTCATGTTCTTTTTTCTGCTGATCCTTGTTTCACTGATACTGTGGTTTTTGTTCTACCTTTATTCAATTGCATTCCTTTCTCTTCTAACAGTAGCATTGACAGCTCAGTGTCCATTAAGCAAATCCCAATACAAACCCACACATAACCGCACTCTTTCCAAATCACTGAGTCACTTTTCAAACAAATGATACCTGTGATAACACTTCACTGTTTGTTTCCCACCCCCTCACCACCTTTTTTCTTTCTGTCTGTCTTTCTGCCTTTCTTTTCTCTTTGTGTGTGTATGTTTGGACCAGGAAGCCGCCTTCTTATCTGAGCACACAACTGCAGTGGACAGGGCAAGTCTGTGGAAGCTCAACTCTGGGTAAACTTTGCCTTAACTTTGAAGCTGGCTATGTGAGTGCTTGTCCTCAGGGCTGCCCAGAGCACTCAGCACCGGTGGCTCTCCAAAGAGGAGGTCAATGGGACAGGTAAACAGGAAGTACCAGCGCTTTGATTGACAGCCTGTTTAGACAGCAAGAGATGGATACTTGGAGAATGCTGACTCACTGACAAATCACCACTCACCAGTCGAATTTAGATTATAGTTGCTGCAGGGCACAGAGTGGTTTTCTTTTTCTGTTGTGCACCTAATTTCAATCTCTCATTTTATCTTTGTGTGTTTTATGTTGAAGGATCTCTTTTTGTTGATTTAAATGCATTTATCTTATCTGCCTATTTCACATTTGAGTGAGCACGCTGTCTAACATTTTTATGGACAGACTGGCATCTACAAGAATCATATGTGATGTTTTTGGGGCACAAGAAAGTCTCCACCAGTGGTGGCACACCCTTACTTAAATCCAAATTTCATTTTATATTCGCCTCAAAAAACATGATGTGCAAATCAATATTTAATCTGGATGAGTCATTACTGATGCTCTAATAGACTGTGACACACAGTAAAAGTACACTGTCTGTTTCCACTGTCTGGAGTTTGTTTCCCAGGGGGAGCTATTTGTTTGTGACACAGCACTGGCTCATTTTCTGAGCCAGCAGAGGAGAAATTGCTGCTCTCTTTTTCCCACAATTCTGAGTCAAATATCCTAAATAAGGCCACAATCATGAACTTGTGGCTTATATCTGCTCTCACTGACACCATAGCAGAGTCCTCTCTTTAATTGTTAAACTCACTAGTTATTAAACTTTCAAGCAGTGAGTTACAGTACTAGTCTTCTCCTCTCCCACCTCCATCGTTCCCATGGAGTGAGGCTGAGGGTGCTTGCAGGCCAGCAGCAGCCTGGGTGGCAGAGTGAAGTCTGAGGCTGCAGCTTGCTCAAGCTAATCACGTTGATTATTGCGATTACAGACCATTTCCCCCTCCCCTAGTGTCACGCTGCAACTTACTGACCTGGATCTGACAGGAAGTCTCGGTTGCCATAGGCGATCTATCTTCCTGTTCTGCTCACCACCCACCCCTCTACCAAAAGCACCCCCCTGCCCTCCTCTAGTTCTTTCCTCCACTCAAACACAATCGGTCCCTGAGGTAACTTAGGGACCGCTTCCTCAACGCATTGCCGAGCCAGTCATGACCAAGTGGTTTACTAGAAAATCACACACACACACACATAACTTTTCGATCTACATTTCCCTTTTGGCCAGCTTCCTCTTTTTCATTAAAGGCTGGCAATGGGATAAAGTTTTCCTGCTACTGTGTGGCCAGCAGGCGTGCAGATGTTTTCACCCTGTTCTTTACCCATATGTTTATCAGATCACCGTACTGTTTCATAATCTACATTATGAGCACTGAGCAGATAACAAAGCCTTTGATTTGGGCCTGATTTCCTTCTTATCCCCCATGTTAAATTTAGCACAGTGATTACTGGGTGTGATTATGGGTCTCTGCGGCCTTATGTAAATCATATGGGACTCACACAGAGGTCCTGCTCAAAGGATGTGAGCTTTCATGGTCAGGGCAAATGGCGATGTAATGTTCAAGGAAGAAAAAATATGCTACCTTACCTTACCTTGCACTCAGAGATTTTTTTTCTGGCATAATTCTTATCAGTGACTTTTTTTCATTCCTTCATTTCATACCTGATATGTTTGCAACTGAGCCACAGACTATTGGTGTTAGGGAGGCACAACGCTATCAGCATTCAGCGCTCTCTGGCACTCAGATAACAGCTTACCCCTGACACACTGATGATGTAAACTTTCTGACAGTCAAAACAGCAAACAAAGGGAGCCAAATGGGTCTTCTTAAGGTGTATTTACTGAAGGAGAGTTTGCTGAACATGCAAGTTCTTTTTCTGTAACGCCCTGCTTCACATTCAGGCAGTTGTAAACATTCCCATCTAAAAGTTTGACTGTATAATCACTGTCTTCTACCTATATGTTGATATTGTGACATCTCTATAGCAACAGCAACAGAAAAGGACATATGATTTTGTGCAGATGATGCTTAAATGACAATTTTTTTTCCTCATCCATTGTAAACATGTTTGACTTCTTGATTTTTTTATGGCCACAATAGTATGGTTAAAGTTTGAGAAAGATTGTAACCATGGCAAATAAACTGTTGTTAAGGTGTGGCTGACAAAAACTCTCAAAGATCATGGTTAAGATTAATAAAAAGGCAGACATTAACCACAAATTACTTCCTGCATTGCTAATGAATATTGATGTTGTGTACGTACAGTATATTGAGAGGTGTTGTATTGTTATGGGTGTATTTTTCTGAGTTAAAAACACTGTTAACATAATGAAAGTTTTGGATAATTTCTAAAGTTGGCATCCAACACAGAAATGTTAGACAATAATAATAGAGAGGAAAACAACACATAACAGGCTTACATAGCATTTGACTATCCACTGTTTTTAAGTGTTGTTTATAGAATGAAGAATTTAGCTTTGGGGGAAAAAATGATCATATAACTATTACAGTCCCTGAGGTTACATACAATTGTAAGTCAGCATCAGGGAGCATTTCTTCAAATCATATGTAAAAGAACAGCTTAGAGAGTCAATGGAAGGTCAAAGCAGATGATGGCCTTTGCTGCTTTGCTCAGCCGATTCATCCTGGAACCAGGTACAGTCTGCTGCAGATGGCCGCATTTTGCCGCTACTCTGGGTCTGGTGCAATTGGAGACAAATTCCAAATGCTTTCAGTCATAGCAGAGCAGAAGAATAAATCAAAGCTTGTTAATCAAATACCACATGCTTGCACAGAAAAGAGGGGGCGCAGACATTTTGGCGTGCGGAGGAAGAGGGAGGAGGGCAGCAGTCATTCAAGAGAGAAACCCCCGGAGGAAACGTTGGCGTGACCTCACACCAGAGGAATGTAAGATGCGGCTTAATTGATTAGAGGACCACATGATGGAGGTCTTGAGTGGAGAGGGTAGGAGGGGAGAGGGCTCCTGGTGGTGGTGGTGGGGGGCGGGGGGACCTTGTGGAGGGCACAGAGGTCACAGGCCTGAAGGCTACTTGTGCCTGTCATGGATTCATCCACATAGACCTGCCATTCTAATAGATTCACATTAAGTGACAGTTAAGCATGATCAGTGATGACAAGACATGACGATCTGCTGGCAAAGGGTGGCTATTGGAACACTGTGTCCCTGTGGTCAGAGTACTGCCCCTCTATTCCTTCTTTTTCTCATTATCTCCTAACTCCTCACCAACTATGAGTCTATTCTTGCCCTCTTTTTCCACTAATTCTGTGCACGTTATCCACATGTCTTGCAGCAAGGTGGGTGATGTGAGCCTCAGACTCCAGCAGGTGACATGGCTGTGATTGCTTCACACACTTACACACACATACACACAGCCTGAACAGATGGAGCGGTGTGGTACGTCTGGCATATTACCTTGTTGGTGGTCAGACTGAACCTGATGCCCACTGTCCTTTGCAGGGACGATCAAAGTCACTAACTGCACACGCGCATACCAGCACACACAGACACAGACTAATGTGTAACTGTGAGCTACATACTAATAACTCTTGTACTTGTACCTTGCATAAGTTATTTATATCCTCAGCTTTCAGTTTGACCTCCATAAACATCAAAACACACCATCAAAAATACAGTGTCTAAATATGAAGTACTTTGCATAAATTGTCACAGCACAGATCTACTTTAATCTGGCTGTTTGATGCCACTGGGACTTGACATTTTCTTGCTTAGAACAATACGTTTCTAGTGTTGTGCTTGATGTGGCAGGCTGTCCGATTTCTCATAGCTTTCTTGTGAAAAATCTCATGGAGAAGGATGCGAGAAAGAGAGAGGGGGTGGAGGGTGGAGAAGAGGAGAGGAGAGGAGAGGAGAAAGAGAAGGAGGCTGCTACATGCCTGTCACTCCAATCAAAGACAATTCTCCAGACACGGTCAGGGGGATGAGGCAGCATCACTATGACAACCTCTGGACCCCCAAAATCAAGTCTTCAAAGGTGGAGAGGCATCCCATTGAGTGAGTGGGAGACCACCTCCTGCAGTCATTTACATCTCATTAGGACATAACTGCCTTTTAACAGTGAGTCGTTTAAAAACTTACACACTTAATTGGCGCATTCATAGGTATGCACTGCTGCTCCTGAACAGACAGACCAAACAACCTCATCCAATTTTATTACAAACATTAGACACAACTCATTAATTCAAGTAATCTTGCAACCAGCCGCTGTGGCTGGCAACTCTCTTTTTTTGTCCAATTATACACATGTATTGAATGTATGTTATGTTTGATGACTTCACCATTTCAGCCTTGTTTACCTGCCTCAACCTGCATAAAGAGCAGGTGATACATTTGAGGTGAGATGTCATTAACATACTTATTGTTCCTCCCATACAAGGTTGCCAGAAATTACTTAAAGGTGAGTCAACACAGGTAAGTATGCACGCACACATGCACACACACATTTGACAGGACTGTTTGTTGTCTAAGGTGTCTTTTTTCACATGAAATCACATTCTTTTGGATCCTTGAAAATCTACCCCAGTCTCTACCATAAATGGGGAACTAACTGCTTGTGCAAAATAACAACTATGGCACAATATCAAAACTATGTACATAGAAGGCAATATTTGATAAGTGGTACAAAATTGTATAGAATTCCACAAGCACATATATATTTTTATACTATTATACTACTATATTTACTAAATCATTTGGATATAGTTTATATTTAAGCTTGCACTGCACTTAAATTTGATGGTTAAATTTGATAGTTTCATATTTTGTGCTATCATAAATACGTTTGATATCTCTACTATCTGTGATATTTTATGAATCTTGAATGGTGTTGCAACTGCAATTATTAATTAGAAAAACAACATAATTAAACAAAAAAGATCAATAAACTCCATAGTCATGTCATAGCTACATTTACTTAAAGTATAGTGTGTATGAGTTTATGTTTAACACACACACAATTACTATACCATGGGTTTATTGTTAAGTCATTTGTTTATGTTTATATTTATTTATGAGCACTTTCTTAAGGTCTGGTTGGTTGAAAAACAGCATTTTTATGTATGTAATAAAAATCTATACATACCTCTGAAAATGGTTATAATAAAATGTACTCTAGTGGTACTACTACTACTACTACTACTACAAATACAATAGTTGATAGTAGTAACATTACTACTACAACAATACAGCTGTATCATATCATACATCTAGACACTGTAGAGTGTAGACACATTTGGGCATGCACAAAAACAAACCACACAAGGCATATGGGTCATGTATGTGGTGTCAACAGACCTGGCACATCATAAGGGCTAAAATTATGAGAGGAACCGAGAGCTCTAAATACCACAAGAGGGTCCAGCACAGGAGGAAAGAATCACTCATCACAGAGACAAATGGATTCTTTGCCCACTGATAGCTAAATGCTGTTGGGACAGCTATTTTCCTGGACGTCTGACTTCCTGTTTTGGCCGGGGTTCAGCAAATCACCAGTGATATCATTAAAACAGTGCCAACAACACCACTTCCTGTCAACACAAACATTCACCTCAAATTTATAGCCTTGGTTTCCTCCTTCTCACCTCTCAAGCAAATAATGTTGTTGCATTGAATGAACTTCTCTTCTCCGACCCCTTTCCTAATTCTCATAAGTCATTCTAATCTGATTAGTGTGAACTGACAAGACGGAGCATGTTTGGAGGAAGTGAAACGTTCCATTTTCGTTCTCCTCCAAACTGCACATTGATGATGTCAGGGGTGATATATCGACCAAGAAGCTGGGAACCTAACCCATTGAAGGCCTCTCCTGCTGAAGGTGTTGAAATGCTTGTAAGTCTTGAAATGCCAGTTGAGACACCAAGCTCCCCTTTCACATACTGTGCAGCTAGAGACAAGAGAGCTGACAAATGAATGCGTTGAAACATATTAACCATCTCCCTTTGTGAGCAGACAAACATTTAGTCTGGCTAATGACCCCTGAGGATCAAAACAAATGCAGGGAGATAAAGACGGGTAGAGGAAGGAGGAGGGAAATGCTAAAAAGAGCTCATTGACCTCCAGGAGGGTTTCACAGGGTTCACCGGTGCCAACAGCTTGTTTGGTTTCTGTGGGTTATATGCATATGAGCATAAGTAGATTAAAGTTAGAGGAAGTGAAAGAATACCTGTTCCTACACATTCAGTTGATGTTTAGGAACATACAGTACTTGCATGTGTTCTCATGAGTGTGTGTGGGGTGAGGACAAATCCAAACAAAGACTTTGGGTATCTCAGTCTCTATCAGTGTTCATCACAATAAACAAGTCACTTAACATAGCGCTATCTCGCTTCTTTTCTTCCCCTCAAACCCACATTGACTCTCTATCTAAAATCAGTGATCGCACCAGTAATGTTATGATTATATAAAACGCATTATGTGTTGTATGTTATCTGTCCTTCTATCAAAACTAACCAGCAGCTGCACTAACCCGTCAGAGGAGGTCGTGAAACGGATGTGTCATTTTTAGCACTAGTACAACACACTCCTCTTGTTTGTCACCTTTCAACACAACATCCGTTAATGTTTTCATAGGGTCTTTGTGGAAATCATCGGATGCAGTCAGACTGAGTCTGTTGTTGTTGTTACAAAAACTTTGCATTCATTTGTTTGTGAGTGGAAGTCCACGATTTGTAGGAATTGGACAAATATTAAAGCAATGGCCATTATTTTTAAATATATGAAAGCATGACTGAAGTTTTTATCATACCCTTAATTAAAGGGGACATTTCATGCAAATTTCCAGGTCTATATTTATATTGTGGGTCTCCACTGGAATATATTTGCATGATTTACAGTTTCTATCTGTACACATTTAAGCCAAAATATGATCACAAATATGAGAGTGGACAATGTATACAACACATGGAAAACCTTACTAACAACTTTAGCAACTAAGGCTATGTAACAGATGATCATTTAGGGCCATATGCAATGTTGGTATGAAAGAAATAAAGATATGACAGTTTGAAGCAGTGGATTTTGACTTTCAGGCAGCATTTCTACATATATTAACCTCATGTTTAGCATATATATCTGACATCAAAGCAGTATATAATTAGCGGAAAACCATTAGAAAGTATCATATGTCCCCTTAAAAATAATCTACCCAACAATGAATATCTGACATTTTGGCTAACTAATGGCTGCTGAGAACACAATACTGATATATCAACTTTTTTAGTTGATATGGCTGATACCTTTTGGTCCCCACATAGCATTAGGGAGCAATATTATCTGATTGGGGCTCTATTTTGATTCTTATATGCCTGCACTGGACAATGCAAATTCATAATGAAGATTAATTTAAACAATGTAAGTTTTTACAAAATCTCTGTTAAAAAGAGGGAAATATTCTCTACATGATGGCTTTCAATAACACACAAAATACCAAAGGGGACCGTAACTTTGGTTTGTCTAGAGGAAAACAGCACATAGTAAGTTTAATGTCATAAATAGGGCCCATTCATAGGATGTCACATATACTGATGTGTGAATATGTTGACTAACTTACAAATGGTATGATGGGTATGGACAGCTGGATAAAGTGTATTAACAAATGGATGGACAGACGAAAATACAGATACACTGTCGATTATCTAAGCATATCTTTGTTTATTAGAGCAGTGCTCATTTAACAGGCTGTGACTGTGCTGTCTGTTTGACTGACCCCCACACCAACATCAGTCAAATAAGGCTTCCTTCCCCTGATTCACGACCCCACAAACTCACCAAAGCCTCCATTTTTTTTACAAAGAGCAACAATAGGCCTGTAAAGCTGTCAAGGCAAAACTGAATTTACGTGCGACACTTTAAACAGTCGAGCTAAACGTTTCTCTCCGGGCGAGTCAGGAGAGGTTTTTTGAAAATGGGTGGTGCAGTGGGGGCCAAGAGGGGTATATTTCATGGTGAAATAGTGTGTAACAGACTCTGTGCAACAATGGTGGAGGAGCTTTCTCTTTCACTGCGACCAGACCCACTGGATCATGTTGCTGGTGCCCATTCTGTGGATCCATCATTGATATTGATTTCCAGTTGATCGTCAGGCCTCCTAATGATGTTCACCTTCAGGGCCAAGCTCATTGATTCATGTTCATGACTTGATCCATAACTGGTAATGTGATCCATGCAACAACAGTGATGCACAATTACCTCCCATTTTACACTCAAATGGGAACTGGTGAGGACTGATCAATTCAATGAATAAATAAACAGTAATCACTAATAAGGAGCACATTAAATACAAATAGGACAAAAACACGTACAGAAAAACAATATGTAAGGTTTATGTAATGTCAGAATATATTATACCATATAAGTGTTTTCACATTACTTTCACTTTAGCAAAACAATGAAAAACGTGCATATCACTTTCCATCTCAGTGAAAGCTCCCACACTGTGTGGATGCCTGCTTACCGTCTGCGTGAAATCTGTTAACACATTCTTCACTTCACCTAGTCCACTGTTAGGTAACTGCATTTCTTCCAGTTAATGATTCTGGTACTTCCTCAATTGCCGCAAAAAAACTGTCTCGCATGATATACTGTACAAGAGGTTATGATGATACAAAGATCTAGGTGATGTCCATGGTGAAATATGTTCATGTAAATTAGCTTTTTGCAAAGTAAATTAGACCTACATTACTGTAATATATTCTGTTATGAAGACATATTTCCCAAGAGTAATGTGCATTTATATCTATTTTCAACTGTCTCCAACCACATTTGTTATTGCGACAAAGGAAGGATTAACCTGGGTGGAATAGATTTCAACAGAGATCCTGGCAGTAATATTCAGAAGCATTACTCAAGAGGAAAAAGTGATGTTTATGTGCTCCATGAATCATCTGATGTGCCAGTTTAATTGTATAGGTAGATCTTTAGGCATACTTAGACATAGTTTGAGGGCAAGATCTAACAAGACTGAATCTACATCCTTCACACAGGCACACTTCTAGCACTCAAAAATTTAATATCATTCAAATGTGTAAGCTTCCTCTGCAAGTTTATTCTTCCCAAAATAGACTTGATGGGAAAATATCCCCCAAAAATAGACATGGGAAAATAAACTTTTTTTTTCTACAAGCATATTTGTCATGGTTTATATTCAAAATAGCCCAATTAATGTTGCAAAATGTTTTGCTGGTGATTTTCACTGAGGAACTGACATTAAGAGCTCAAACAAATTCCTAAGGGCTTTGTTGCAACTCGCTCCTGCTTTTCCCTACAGGCCAAGTCTGTTGCAAAATGTCAATAAAGTCATCTCTGGGACCAATATAGAAAAAAAAAGTACCTTCTTTTTCACTGATTGATCATCTGACGCTTGTGGCAGTATACTATAGATGAAACGTGTGTATACCACTCATTTTGTTGCAAAACACACAGAAAATCGCATTAAGCTAATTCATGAAAGCATAAAAGGACGCAAGCAAAGGGCAAGACCTCAAGAAAAGTTGACAGGACGTGTAAAAGTGGGACCAAAGTAGCAGACTGAAGCTGATGTGTGACTCGACTGCCGTTAAGTGGCTTTAGGGATAAAGTTAACACTTGGTTTAGTTTGGGGTGAGGTGAAGGTGAAGGGGGTGGGGTAAAGGAGAATGTCACAGGGTGGGTGGGGGGGGCACGGATATGGCTCCATTGCGTTGGGCTGGAAGGTTTCGCTGGAGCTGACATGTAATGATCTGGATCATGAACAAACATGGCCTCTTGTTGGAGTTGGTTTGTTTGAGGAGAAGATGCCACTCTGGAATTTGACTTGACATGATTAAAGAAGAAGAGACTTAATGCTTTACACAGACTGAGTGAGTTCTGTGTCCTATTCTGAGCTGTTGGACAAAACCACTGGCTGCTTTTCAAGCTGCTCCTGTTGTCTTGTTTTAAAGGCTTTTCTAGTCCCCTGCTGTTGTAAAACATTTGACCCTACTTACTACTTTTTTTTCCCCATTCACTTGAGATGATGCAGATACAGAAACGAATCAGGATGATGAACCAACTATTACCTAAAGAGAAAAACTAATAGTGTTAAGAACATTTCTGATTATACACACAAACCACCTCAATCCTGCAAATTATAATCTTTTGTCTCAAATTCTTATTAAATGTAATGTTTTTATTTAGTTTAAATACTTATTTTAGGGCTGGGCAATTAACTGAAAATACACAGAAACCAACATGTAGACCCTCTAACCGACGTAAACTTATTTATTTACAAGAGATGGAAGTTGTTATTTTGTACTTTTTGGGTGACTTACTTTTTACCTTAAAGATAAAATATGGCCTCACAAGAAGTTTTCATTTTAAGCAATGTGTGCTTTTGATGTCATTGTTGGAATTAGTCAGAAATAATTATTCTGTATGTCCTTATTATATTGAGTCAGGATATGCAATTCTTC
>JANJYQ010230847.1:0-10132 GCA_024605255.1 Rastrelliger kanagurta | reverse complement strand
ACACACACACACACACACACACACACACACACACACACACACACACACACACACACAAGACCCGCAAAGGCTTGGTAGAACACATAGACACACAGGCATGCACGAACACATGCAGAGTAAAAGTAAACTCCCTGTTGCAGTTTGTGTTGCTCCATTGAGTGAGTACAGGCGGTGCCCTTATAAAGTATTAATTGGCAAACACTCAAACAGACACATGCCTGAGTGCACATATTGTATGCCCTTACATCAGTCTACATTTGAATGATACAATAGAATATGTATCATTAGTTATGGCTAACCTATTTCTCTTTATCATGTGAAGAGTTAGAGGTGAAGGAAATCCCTTTGAACTTGGTGACTTATTCGGATTCATCACATAAAATAATACATTTCCTGCGTCGTTCTTTGAAAGTAGAACTTAGTGGGCTGATCCTGCCCTTGTGTGTGTGCTCTCTGTGTGCTCTCAAAAGAAATGATGCGTAGTCACAGATGAATCACTACTGTTCATACAGTGTGAAATAAAATCAACTGCTTAAATGTCAGATTCATTTAATCTTGTGTTTTGTTTCCACAGGGGAGAGAGCAGGGTGTTAGCTCTGTGTTTGTGAGGATATGGTGAAAATTAGAGAAATTTCTCACAAGTAAAAATGGTGCTAAAGTGTCAGATTTTTTTTTCATGGTAGCCCGGTCCTAATTGTCAATAACATTTCTGCACAGGTGGAACACATCATACGTTCTAAAAGTGTTAATTTGCTAGTAACATTGGGCATAATTGGGCATACAGGTTTATATTTGGTCACAAGGGTCCGAATAATACATAATGTGTTTCTGTAAGGTCACAGAGTGAATGTGTAGATGTGAAGGGACCTGCAGTTTCAACTTTGTCCACTTGATGTCACAAACATTACAACGACTATGCAGGCAGCAGAGCAGGAAGAAATGAGCAGGAGCTGTGTTGGGATGAATGCTCATACAGCTGACATGTTTGCTCGCACGCGCCAACAAAAATGAAAAGCTCTCTACCACAATAGGTATAAAGATGAGTGATGGCTATCAGGTGATTGTTAGATTGACGTGTTGTGATTAGTAGGAAGAGAGACAGCTGTAAGCAACCTCGTGGTGCGAAACCTCCACAGACCCCATTTAGAGAACCCCAGAGATTAGACAAGAACCTGGGGAGCAACATAGCCTCAGTACCCTTGTGTTGCCTAATCACCTCCACCTTAAGCAAAGCACTGTCTAGACGTTTGCCCTCAGCTGATCCCACACTTTGAGTTTGAGCAAGAACTTGAAAGGGAGCCATTTTGAGTGCAGATTCCATTGTAATGAGCTGATAGTAACCGTGATGAAATGTAAGACTGAGCTTTAAACCTTTTTAATTAGCATATGCACCTTTTGTGAATATAAATATACACTCTTAATGAGACTGATGCAATTAGAGGAGGTAGGCTGAGAAGTGATCCATGTGTTGTGCATATTTCTTTTTTTTATGGATATGCATACTTCCTTCTTCTATTTCAAGAACTTGGCAATGATTAATTTTCACATTTTCTTGTTGAATATCACAGTCAGAATGTTCCAAGGACCATTGTGTAGACAGAGTGTAAAGCCGTCAACATCAAATTAGCTTTATCATTTTTAAACCCTAAGCTTATAATACTCCTGATGTATTTTCTTCTAACTAAGAGTTGAATGTTTTGGAAAATGCATCCATTCTTTCTTTCTTAAAGTTAGACAAGCAGATTAATACCAAATGTGAAGCTACTATTGGCAGCTAGTTAGTCTTGTTTAACATAAAACTTGAGAACCTGGAAAAAAGCTAGCCTGACTCCATCTCAAAGTGGACTGACATAAGAGTGATAAAATGTTGCACTATTCATTTAAAGCAGAATTCAAATGTTCCACTTTCAGAAACAGACTTTTTTGAACAGCAGCTGACCTTGAAGGCACCACAATTTTATGGCGAATCAAACTGGCAGCCACCTTTCTCTGCACATTCACTATTAGTAAGGTGAGGAAAAATGTGGCCCCGGAGACGAAGATCTCAGAATTAACTGCCGCAGACAGACTAAGTACCTCTGTAATCTTTTTATCATCGACCTGTTGAGACCTGTCTCTTGAGTGCTGTCCAACATCCGAACTAACCATGACATCACAGGCCAACGCTCTGGCCCCTGTTCATTTTCTGACTTGACACAAAGGTGCTTATAGGTCATGCCTGCCCCACTCTCCTAGTATAGCATGAGATAAGCTGCAGAGAAAGCTAACTTCATAATAGCACTCAAAGGCCATGCCCATTAGCTCTAAATAACACTGCCATAGTGCAAAGCACCATCGTCCACACCGTAATGGCCACATTAACAAGCATTACACAGCCATTGGTTTTTAAAACCGCTTACTGCCACTGAACTCATGCATCATAACAGGGTGTTCAACATTACACGTTGTGATAGCTGTGAGATTTTATTATTTTTTTTGTGGTGACCTGGCAACTTGGCGTGGCCTCCTTCTTCTTCCTATACCTCTTCCTGTCTCTGTCGTTGCATTTGTATCGCCTATTTTCCATTGCGCTTTAGTTCATTACTTGCTCACTGTGTTCTCTTTGTTAAATTTGCTCCTTCGCTCTTACTCTGTTGGATAGTCACACTCAAACAGCTTCTTACCTTCTCCGTTCCCCTCACTGCTCATTTTCACACTACAAAGATGTTTTCTTGGTGAACACTTATTATTTAGCCTGGTCCTCCTCCCTGTTCCTCCCACTCTTCCTTTTAGCCACGTTGTTTCTTCTTACATGATGCTTGAGAGGATTTGCCTGTGTTCTTATGCATTATGTAGTTGAAAGCTCATTTTCCTGCCAATACCACCTCATCCTCTTTCTTTTGTTGAAAACTGTAGCCACCAGAGATCCTGTAAAATCACCATCAATCCAGCAATTTAATGAAGTTGGAGAAATGGGTGCATTCGTTCATGAATGCCCACATCTACAGTTGAGACAGGAGGATGGATAGATGATGAGTTCTGAGAGAGGGAATTGAGTTATTCTTAGCCATCGGGCTGTCTCCTGTTTAGACAGTGGGTCCAATGATCTAGAAGATTTGAGTATCAGCTGCAAAGAAGTGAGAAAACTTTGGGGTTTAATACTGAATTAACTGTAGATCTGTCCATTGTCAGAAACTGGATTTCATCCATTTTCTTGCACACATATATGCAGCAAATCATCTCTTTTTCTTAATTTAGATTTAACTGAGGAACTTTCTTTAAAAGCCTAAACATGCCTCTTGTCTCAGATATATGAGAGTACACTGATGTTTTAATTGATAACAATACTTCATTAAAGGCCTGTTGCATTGTTGCAATGTTGCTTGTATAATAGCAATATGAACATTATTCATTTTGATATTATACCAGCAATATGAGAATTGAAGCAATTGTCATTTTAGTTATAGGAAGTGAGTGCATATTCACACATGCACAAATGCAAATAATATGCACAACTTCACCTCTGGGAGTACTGAAAATATTTAATTCAAAGACCTCTGCCCTTTTAGAAGATCAGCAGCAGCAGTACAGGGTGGCCATATCTGATTAGTTCTCTTCAGGGTATTTGGGAATTTTCTTAGTCATTGCTTCCAAGATATGACAGTGAAATCTTTATGTTGGTCATATTTTCTCTATTCTCTCTACTTATTTTCTTTTGAATGGCAGACATACTTATTTCATGCAGGGTTTAAGATCCTATGTTGAGGGATTACAATAATCTGATTAAAATGAAAAAAAGGTAACCGCTATATATTATAACTGCTGGGAAAATCACAATAATCTTATTACAGAAGAACCCATCCCCCACATGACTCCTCAGTGAAGAATACAGGACCATGGTGTTTGTCAAGAGAGAGGATCAGCACCATGGACAGCGCTTGTGATATTTACACTGTGAAAATATGGTGCCGGTGTTATTTTGATCTGATCTAGTCTAGCGTTTTATCATCATTGAGTGCTCTGAATAATCTTTTTTTTTCATTCAATCACCTGCTGTGTATTTTTTCCCTCTGTTCATTACTCTAGCTTCCATCGTAGCCCAGAAATGGTGGTGCCAGATGCAACCGTGTATGGATGGAGAGGAGTGTAAGGTCTTGCCCGACCTGACTGGCTGGTCTTGCAGCACTGGCAATAAAGTCAAAACCACCAAGGTGAGAAGGATGCCTGCCTGTGTTTATGTGATATTTTTTATGCACCACTATCTGGCTTTTTGGATGCTTGTTTTTCTTCACTGTCTATTAGTGTTCGTTGTAAATTGAACGCATATATCACCACATACATACTGCTCTTTTCCTTGCTGTTATGTCTGTTTGCATGGTGACACCTACACTTATATCCAACCAACCATTATAACTGTAGAGTCTTTGATGGAATGCCTTCTAATTTGTATGCAACAACAAAGCAAGTAACCTTATCAGTGCTCACATCAAAAAGTCCCTTGAGAAACACACGGTGTCCAGAAAGAATAAATACATGTATTACTGAGCATCTTCCATGTTGACTAATATTTGATGTAGCTAGAATTGACCTTGATCTTCAATTGAACTGATGTTTTTTTCAGAGAAAATATCTTGCCTCAATTAGTGTCTGGTAAACAAACTTTCAACTCAATGACTTTTATTCCTCTTTTTCACACCATAGATGACTGCATTGTATATGAAAAGAAAGTGCTTACCAAACAAATTAAAGATAATCTTGCAAAGCAAAGTTTGAATCTCCAAGATGCCCACAAATGAGTGTAGTCTAATTTATGTACTAACTTCAAACATCAATAAAAATTACAGACACAATACAGAGCTAATTAACAAGCAAGTGAGCCTTATTTGTTAATCTGCTACAACTGTATCTGCTCTGGGATGGGTGAAAGGAACAATGGATGCAGAAAACACAAGACCTCTGTACACTCTGGAAGATGCAAAACAACAGTGTGATATCATGTAAAGTGATGCTATTCAGATGAGATAAATTGATTTAAATGAGGGTCCTTCATGGCCCTTTGTAAGCTGTTGAAGTGTGAAAGTTAATTTGCGGGACTGACGACGGGGGTGTGCGTATATACATGCCAGAGTGTGTGTCGCGGGACTGAGCAGGTGCAGTTTATTTACAGGTGAAATATAAAAAGAGAAACAGTTGTGAGGGAAGCGGCGCAGGCTACATAAGAGTAATTGCTTGAGAGATGGCATAACAGCCCAACATCTGTCGCATTCATTAGAATGCATTATGGCGGGGGCCTTCCACAGAGGCTTTACAATTAAGAGTCATAATTAAATTGGTGAGTGGGATAGACTGAGGAACAGAGGCACTGCTGGGCTCAGTCACAGGCAGTGGAATTAATGACCCAGGGCATTACACCAACTCTGGGACTGATAGGTGCAATTATCTTGATTCTGCCGCATGTTGCCATCTTTCTGCTTCTTTTCTTCCTTTCTTTTTGTTTTGTCTCCCCCACCTTGTCTGACTAGCCGATCAGCTGAGAGAGGAATGAGGAGCCAATGGCTTACTGCATCAGTGGACATTAATTGTGCATTTCCAAGGTGCTTTGGGACCGGGGAGCAGTTACTTGGAGACTTGGTGGCAGATGTCAGTGAAGATAGTTGCAATGAGACATTGATTCCCTGGCAACTGCTCGCACAGCCCTGTTCTCTCGCTCTCTCTGTGTCTCTTTTCTTTATCCTGTGTCTCCTTTTCTACCCATGACCTCCTTTCACCACCTCAACATCTCATTCAGCATGATGATCTGTATCTGTCCATCTCTCTTTCACTCCCACACAGCGTAGGTTTGCTGTATAAAGATGTATAGATTGCCTGGCCAAGGTACAGGAATGCTGTTTAACAAGGAGCAGCAAAGACACTGCAACATAAGATACATATTTTCACATGCCAAATTGCATGTCTCAGTTTGTGGAAAAACAAACAGTTTACAGTTTAACAGAACAGATATATGAGCATATGTTTATTGTATATACATATAGAACAAAGTCAGTTGAAAACCAAGCTCTTTTATATCTCCAATTATACACCTTCAATTTGCTGCCCAAATGTAAACAAACCATTACAGCTCCAAGACACGTGTGAACTCTGGCTTTAACAGTTGAGACATTGCTGGTCCCTGCATTCAGTCAGCACAATAAACTGCAAACAAGCCTTTTCAGTCCAATAAAAAGGACAGCGAGCCAAGAATAAAAAACAAAAACAAAATGCTTTTATTTGGAACATTTCTCCCTGACTCCCTGATTGGATCTTTCAAGTTGAAATGTTCATTCATTGACTGTGAAGCACAGACTTAGTGCCCCTCCATGTAATTATATGTCTCTGTAAAACTGATTCTCAGCTCTCATCTGTGGTATTGTTTCTTTTTTAGGTCACACGATAGCAAGAGAACCACTGAGCCACGAGGAAACCTGAAGCTCTCCATGTGGAAAGGATGGATGACTCACACATATTTACTGTACGATGGGGAAAATATCAAAGAAAGAACTGCTGCCAGGCCTATCCATCAGAAAACAATGGGATAAAATGTACTCATTACAAACTATGTACACTCGGCTATGTGGAGCCAAACATACAGCATATTCACTATGCTGGTTGTTGAGACCAATGGACTACAATCATGGACACCCAGGGTACATCGGGACAAAAATGGACTTATATTTTCCAATAACGGACAAAGTGTGGATTGACCCCCCAAAAAAGGGTCAGTTTGAAACACCGAATAAGCATTTCAAAGTATATATTTCAACAAAGCATTTGTGGGTGAGTGTGAGATGTGAACTAAAAGCTGTGCTCAGAGTGCTGCTGGACACAATCCAAACTTGTTGTCAATAGGTAGAGATTAAACTGGAGACTGAGGAGACAATTTGAGAGAAATGAAACAGATAGCAGCTCATAACTAGCAAATAGCAAATTAGCATCAAATTGCTCTTGTGGGTCAAGTCACTACCATCACGACTGTTTTGCAAGAGTCATTTTGCAGTTCTAATTAGGAATTGCAAGTGTTGGATCATAACAACATATTAAAAATTCATGTAAGATATTTGCACTAGTTGAAAATGTTTGGGAATGTTTTGTTTTTCTAGATATCTCCCATCTTTGGCTGTGGATGTCACATGAATTTGAAGGTGAGCATTTTGTAAAATGTCTGAAACTTGAAGTAGATAAATATACTGTATGTATCATGCCCCATTATTTCTGAGTAGTTATTGGTTAAAAATGGCTCCAACGATTGAGTCTCGCTTACATACAGCTTGGTACAATATGAACTAGCAAAGTGTGATTCATCTGTCTCATTTTTGCCCAATCATATTTCCAATCTCAGCCTTTAAAGTTATCTATCTTTGATCTATTATATTCGGTCTGTGACATCTCTTATGTTAACTGTTAAAAGGAGGCCCATAAAATGTTCAAACAAGGGGGATGAGTTGTCTTTATGTTGTTATTTCACCCTATTGGGATTTTTTTTCTTTTGCTCTCTGTGAATGTTCAGGTTATTAGTCTTTAAAAGCACTGCAAATGCAATATAATTGTACGACTAGGGGTCTTTTTAACTACCTTTATGAGGAGATACAGTATGTTTTTGTATGCACATTGCCCATTGATTGCCCTCAGAAACCCTCTCCACATCAATGCTTCAGTGAGATATACTGAAATAATTGCCACGGATAATGGCAGTTCAACCCTTGGCAAACATGTTTTTTTTCTCCTACAGGGTTCGATCATTACTGCACTGAGTACAATAGTGTAGCGCCCAAACAACCATCTTACATCTCTCAATTATCTCTGCGCATTCTCCCTCTCACACTCCCCTTGTCTTTGAATCTCTCTTGTGTTTTTCTCTCTTTTTCAACACATTGCGTAGCAAAGAAAAAGATGGCACAGTTAAAATAGTTTTCGCTCAGTCTGTCCTACACACTGTATCTTTATTTCTCAGCTGTTTGTGCTAGTGTGCTTTTTTTGCTCTCACACTTTCCCCAAATCCATTTTTTCTCTTGTCGACACACATCCAAGTGCAGGTCTTTCTCAAACAGTGTCTGTCTGACTCTCTGATATGTGAATGTGTTGGGTCATTGTGCCCAGGGGTTAGCCCGCCTGGGGCTGCTGCTCTTCGAATGAGAGCTTCTGCTTTCAGACATGCTGCTTTGTGAGCTATGATAAATCTGTGGGAATCGAGCTGCTGCCTCTTCAGCTCCAGTGCTGAGCTCTGAGCCAGAGGGAGCTTGGGGACAGCAGGGCTACCAGTGGCAGGCAGCTCCACTCTCTAATTACTGAGAGGCCTGGATAGCACTGGTCTTCTCTCGGGACCACTGACATGGAATATTTTTAGGCCTACGGTGCAGCACTGCAGTTAGGCCAGTCACACCACAATGCCCTCTTTCCTTGAGCAGCGTCTCAGCAACAATGGTCCATTTAGAGTGGGAATACAATGACATGCAGCCACACTCACACACAAGCAAATACACCAACATACACTCACTTTAAAAAAAAGTTCACCAGTCACACTCACACCCATATAGATACACTGATGTGTGAGAACTGGAATCAGCAGATGAAGCGGCAAAACTTAATTATAGCCAACATAAGGCAAAATGTCTCCAGAGCTGTACAAATTCAAACTATATGAGAGAATCTTCATCTCCCTCTCTTGCCTTCCCTCTCTCCTTCTGCCTCTCTCATTCTCCCCCAGAGGTCTGGTGTTCTGTAGATGAGCCAGGCGCCTTGCTCCCTCCATCCTACAAGGCTCTCTGCAGCAGAATCAATATTTGAGGACAATTTGCGCCGTGATGCTCCCTGGTGGCTGGGGTTTGACGCTGCAGCTCCAGCTGAAATTCAGACCCTGACAAGGAGAAGGCGTGCCTAGGACAGATTCACACATTGTCTCAGGTCACCGTTATTTAACAAGAAAATTTGCAAAGTGCACCATACATACATTTACAGCTGCTGTGCAGGCTGACCAGCCCTGCAGTAGAACTCCTCCGCCTTTGCCAATTTATGAGGAGGACGACTGAACTTACAAAGATGCCTCAAGGTATCTTGAAGGGATTGCATATTACCATATTCACCTTTAATGAGATCTTACATAGCACGCAAATTTAGCAGGCATCACACATATCCACAGGTCTATACATTGTCTGCTCTTTGTATAAAAACCATCAAGTTTTCTGCATCCTTGTAAACAGATGGCTTTAAAATAATAAAATAAATATTCACTGTTTGAATTACTTACATTCCCCATCTTTTGAACTAAAAGTGGATATGACTATAATGTCAGCTGGCATCTAACCTCCAAAATATCCTGTGCAGGCTGGATGCTTTCATCTCAATGGTTTAGCAACTGGTGGGACTCAGAGGGCAGGACTCACAGTAGCAAACAAACAGCCCCAAGGAAAGGACTGCAGAACAACATGCTAATGAGAGAGGATAGGCAGTTTTGAACAGGAGTAGAAAACAGGAACAATGAGATACCTGAAGGAAAAAAATACAGATAAAGAGGTATAGCTATAGTGTGTTAGAGAGGGGAGGGCGGGGTGTGAGAGTATTTTAAGTATGTCTTTGTTTATGTGCTAAGTCTGGGTGGCTCCCGAGAGGCCTCTTGCATCGTCAAACCAAACGCCTCAGAGAAGGAGAAATAAAGGGATGAAACACAGTTGTCTTGGCTTATGCATCATCTTTTGTCAAGTCCAATTTGTATTAGCCTCCAGCCATATACAGGAAATATGGGTTCAGGATTCATGTTCAGTGAGAATGGTAATCTTCAGATGAAGTGAGTCTGTCAGAGGCAAAGAGATGCATGACAACTTGAGTCAGCTCTAGGAAAAGAGAGCTTTGCCAATGTAGAGGAAACTGGCTGCAACTCTTGCTATCTGAAACTGACATTGATTTAATATAAGTCAGAGATTAGCTGATTAAGAAGATCTGATCGGCGTTATCAGTGTCGCATGGCAGCCCCCAGTCTTGTCGCTGTCACTTCATAGGCAACAAATCAAGTCAAACCAAAATGTTTCCTTCAAGAGATCAAATCGTTTAAGCCCCCACAAATGTAAGATATAAGCTAATTACTCAAATGTACTAAGATGTGTGCCAAAACGGCTCTCAAAAA
>JANJYQ010230839.1:514-10959 GCA_024605255.1 Rastrelliger kanagurta | reverse complement strand
CTGCTATTCGCAGGCTGGTCTATATTTCCTGTAAACCGGATGGAGAGGCTATGAGGAACTTCAGGGAGCTTTGCTGTGCCCCTGACCCAAAGAAGAAACTCACGGGGGGGCCATTTTCTCCTACTCTGGCTGTGCCTGTAGACATGTTCCCGCACACTCCACACTGTGAACTGGTACTACTTTTTGAGAGGTAGCAAATATTGTTTTAGAGGTGGGTTTAATCCTTAAACAACTTCAACAACAACTTTGGTTGCTTAAGAAAGCTAACAGGGAGTCGAATAATGAGGCTGTGTTTGCTTAATGATGACTGTCTACAATTATTTTACA
Organism: Rastrelliger kanagurta; assembly: GCA_024605255.1. NCBI lineage: Eukaryota > Metazoa > Chordata > Actinopteri > Scombriformes > Scombridae > Rastrelliger > Rastrelliger kanagurta. Next base: position 10,632 of record JANJYQ010230839.1, on the reverse strand, counting down.
CATGCAAGTCACCCACACAGGTATTTCCACTAAATTATTTGATTAGACCTACCTTCAGAACTTTGTGGTAGGGCTGCTACTAGTGATTGTTTTGCCAGTTCAACTGGCAGTTATGTTTTAAATAATTTGTCTATAAAATATAAGAAAAAAATCAATAATTCCCAAAGCTCAAGGTTACATCTTCAGCTTGCGTACTGTGTCTGAATGAACGTCCAGAACACAAAATATATTATATTTACAATGGCATAAAACAGAAAACTGCACTAGCTGTGCTTGTGCAGCAGATGGTGTCATTTCAACTCCTCCAGAGCCATCTTTCAAGGCAAGTTTCCCTCTAACAACTGTTATACAATTCCTGTCTAGCATTACAGTTTACTAAGGGTCACAACAAGACTGGGAAATAACCTTTTTTTACCCCAACAGCATGTACTGCCAGTTGCATACAGGTTCATAGAAACCAGCACATTAATTCTGCTTTTGATCTGTAAAACCTCACTGAAGTCATCTCTGTGTACATTGTCACAACACATCTTTGTGGTTTATTGGTCAAACATTGATTATTTTCAAAATGTACTATTGCATTTTAGTATGACCTTATTGGTTTGATAAGTAAATGTTCTGCCTTCTCTATCTGCTGATCTATAGAATATATTCCACTAGAAACCTGTGACCACCAGAAGTTAGGATGTTTTGGCCAAAGTTCATAATAATTCCAGACTAGACTTGTTTTCAAATGAACTGCAGAAATTGCTAAATTGCTTTTGAATTGCACAGTGTCTGTACAGTGGCATAGGAATTGGACTAAAGAGCATAATCTTGTGAATGCAAATTTCTTGATGGCCCCATTACACAGATAGACTGTCATTGCTGTGTGTCATCATGTGTGGCACATGAGTTGACGTTTGTTTTCAACCAGTGTTTCATCAGATTAAATTCATATTTAGATCAAGGTGTTGATTTGAATGATGGGGTAGCACGCTCTTTATATGACATGACTTTCTGTTTGAACATTTCTAAAAGTATATCCGCCCTTAAAAAAAAACAAGTCACAGTATATAAGTCAAATACAATGATGTGATATGTTGGCTAGACTGGGTGTGTTGAATGTGCATTTACCTCTAACTATAAAACAAACAGCTCAGAAAGATGTGATTAAAATGTGTAACATACTTGCAGGATGCCCAAAAGAAAACTCAATCTAAACACCTTAAACAAAATCTTACAATCATACCATTATGATTTTATATTCATACTACAGTTGTACATCTCTGGTTGATTAACTCCATGACTGTAACTCAAAACAGATTTTAAAAAAATAAAGAAAATCTACCCTGTAGGCTACTTCAATGATTTTCCGGTTAGTCAGCTCCGGAGTAGTCAAAAGGATATGGGTGTGTCCATGTTCACCCTTGGCGCTATTCTTTTGACCGCGATGTGACAAATATACATTTAAAACAATGCATTATAAAAATAAAAAAAACATGTCATCTAACTCTTATGGCTGCCATACACACAGTCACTAATAGCCTTTGTCTTATTTCTAACTTATCCGGAAAAAGTAGAAAATGAAAGAACTGAACTTCCTGGTTTTTTTTCAAAAATGTAATCTGCTTTTGTTAAATAATTGGATGTTTGAACCTCACTATGCATATTGTGTTTATGTGCAAAGCTTGACACAAGACGGCTGTTTCAACATTAAATTGGTGTGGGTGAAACGTTCTGTGTCTACTATTAAATATGACTTTTTTATATCACAAAAAGTTTGAAACCCACTCGTGATCCCAATTTGCATCTTACAGAAGCGTGGTGTAGGCTACGTGATGACTCAACGCGTTGAGGCAATGTAGGCTATAAGTGACTATTGCACGTTTGATATCACGGAGAAGTCTGCGCGACACATGTGGCACAATGTATTAGAGTAGCTAACTGATCAAATACCGACGGGGAATGGTGGTAAACATCAGATAAGCAAACAGCCAATGAGATATTCAGAGCTGGAGGCATGATTTTTTTCATCCACCAACTGCTTTAAAACGACGTCGGAATAAGCAATACGAAGAGGACCTCAGTAACCGGGCACCATAACGCATCTTTTCTATTTTCATCTGCACCCACATCACTCAGTGGCCGGATCCCCTGCAGCTGTGGTATCTTCAGTGCTCGGTGAGTATAGGCGCAACACCCATGTACAAATGGACATAAAACGCAAATGAATGCACATTTCTTGCTGGCGCATGTACGCTGCCAGCCGCCGTACCCTCTCTCTCTCTCCCTCTCTCTCTCTCTCTCTGTTTCTGCATCCCACCGTGCGCATTTACGAACTGAGCAACATCTCTTTTTTTCTGCTGCGCACTGCTGTTACAGAACCCCTCTAGCGAAATGACCGAAACGGAAACCAGAAATCATCACGATGGCAAGCAGCACAACGGAGATGCCATGGCAGAAACATCGACGGTAGAGGATGTTTTTGACGACTCCTACAAAGAGAAAGAAGGTCCAAAGCCGCCGAGGAGATTGGTGTGGAGAAATATCATACTTATGTCCCTCTTACATGTCGGTGCGCTTTATGGAGTGACCGTCATCCCTTCCGCATCGGCGTTAACTCTTGCTTGGAGTAAGTAATTACAGTAAATACAATCACGGCCTTGACTTTGCAGCATTTTGGTGTGTTTTCTCCTCCCTGCAGGCCACAGCCAGAGTACAGAATGTGCTGATATAGTGTGATCATTGCAAACTACAGTACATGCAGGCTACACAGCCTGGGGTGTCATGCCAGTGGGAATAATGGAGAATGAGTCACTCAGGCCTTGTAATTTCCATTATACACATCCATGCTTGTGAGCCTCTAAATCTATATTTGTCCTCTTTTACGGAGCTAGAAAACCTGTGGCTGATTGTGAACTGTTTGGGCTTATTGGAATGTGTTTGGATGTCCCAAATTAGAGGCATGTGGATTTCAGAGCTTGTAGCCAATCTGTTTACAGAATAAATAGAATTTGAGCCTTATATACAGTATGTAGACTATTGAGGCATGACTCAAATTCCTGAACAGTCTCAACTTTGTTTCCACTGTGGCACTGCATAATTTTCCCTTCTCTTTGCAATGCTGAGCTGCATATTATTTCACCGCTGAAGACAAAGCACAATCACCATTCCCATAGACATCCCATTGTGAACTGCGTGGCACCACAACAGAATGTTCTTTGCCAGCCAGAAGCCCTCGGTTCTGAAATCCTGGGTAGCCTTGTCTAGGCTTCACATAGAACCACATTCAGCAGTTTTGCAACAACAAAAGTGTGAGGGGCAGACCTGCCTGCTCCCACCGTCCCATCTCCCCACACTTTGCCCATGACAGTGAGGCCTGGGTGTAATGGAAAGAACATGGTGTCCCAGTAACTCTGCTCTCACGGGTGTAAAATTAATCTCAGTGTGTTAGTGACAGTTTCCCTTAAATGTCTGTCCTTTTCACCCTCCCTTTCTCCCAGCTGCGGTGTGCTTCCTCATCAGCGCTCTTGGTGTCACCGCCGGTGCACACAGATTATGGAGCCATAGATCCTACAAGGCCACCCCCTCTCTGCGAGTCTTCCTCGCTATCGCCAACTCCATGGCCTTTCAGGTAAAACAAAAATCAAATATTCCATTATTGTTCATATTTATATCCTTTTTATGTGTACTACTGATCACATTGAGTGCATTTACTACCAAGAAATTGGAAGGTTTTCACATATCAGTGTATCATTATGTAATCTGAGCTATATGTGTTAGTTTTGTGACCAATTGAAGTCTGACGTCATCAAATTCTCTTTGTTTTTTTTGTGTGTGCACAGAATGACATATACGAGTGGGCGAGGGACCACCGTGTCCACCACAAGTATTCTGAGACAGATGCAGACCCCCATAATGCATTGCGGGGATTCTTTTTTGCCCACATCGGTTGGCTGCTGGTTCGCAAACATCCTGATGTCATTGAAAAGGGCCGAAAACTGGAGCTGTCAGACCTGAAGGCAGATAAAGTGGTCATGTTCCAAAGACGGTGAGAAAACCACTGTTTGTCTTTGTTTTTACTGCTTGTTCAGTTCAAATGAGCTTTTCTGACTAGAGTTACTCAAATTTACCTTGCAGTCACACATAAGCGCTTCATACGCTTGATATCACAGATGTTAAAGGGCATTTGGGGGCATTTATATTAGGACTCCTCCCTTGATATTTCATTCAATTAGGATTGCAGCAGCACAAAAAAATGAGGGAAAAAGCGTCCAGTGTTCTTGAACTAGGGAAACAACAAAGGGAATGCGCATCAAGACTCAATAAGACTGTTTTCATACAACTTTGTGTTGCTGTTTCTATAGTAGCCGTCTTAGTTCAATCACAACATGAGTCCACATGCTAACAGCTGCTGTCACTATTTACTTATTAGAGAACAGTCTTATTGGAAACATCTGCAAATAATAATTACTATACATGTTTACAATACATTTTAATATCACAGTGTTGCAAGTAAATGGTGTTTGGGCAGTTAAAACCACTTGGCTAAAGATGATGCTCATCATTTATTAATAATAATAATAATAATGCCAGCACTGCTTACTAGTATGCAACAGGCCATGAACCTGCACCGTGAAGTATCAAAAGCTCAACACTTACATCCATCACCCTGACCTCCATGCCTTTACTACACAAAGAAGTATATAAATATGACACTTTATTCTATATCAGCACTGAATGTTGGAGCTGAATATATTGCTATATCTGCTCATGCAAAGTAGTTACATATCAATGTGTCTGCACACTTTGTGTCTTGTTGATTAAAGTTATTTGCCCTCTGGCTCGAGCTTTACAGGATGTTATACTCTGGGTCACAGTGACCATGATAACACTTTAGGGGTAGATTTACTGATAAGGGATGCTTTTTGCACTAGGGACCAAATCATAGCATGCCCACACACTTGTCAACATTTCTACTCCTTTGGAAGCATTCCCAGATTTTCACTGCAGCACTCACGCAAGAGGGATTATCACTGACCAGAGCCAGCCAATTAGAAGACCCTGTGAACTATGTACCATGTACTGATATCCAAATTGTCCAGATATAATGTTAATATGTTTACCTTTGCCCTCATAACAATAGAAATACATTTCTTGTCTGACACTGGTGCAGATTTATTAACAATCAAATAATGTGACTTTATACAAAGAAGATTCACAGCCAGTTCAACCTCAGAGTATTTTTAAAAGTTGAATCTATTCTATTTGATTCTTTGTGAGAATGGATCTGATCTATATTTTGTTGTTTCACTTCAGGCACTACAAGCTCTCTGTGCTGATATTTTGCTTTTTGGTGCCCATGTTGGTCCCCTGGTACTTCTGGGGTGAGTCCCTGCATGTGGGATACTTCCTCCCTGGACTCCTGAGATACACTCTGGTGCTCAATGCCACCTGGCTGGTCAACAGCGCTGCACACATGTGGGGCAACAGACCTTATGACCACACTATTAACCCAAGAGAAAACCCGCTGGTTGCTTTCAGTGCCATAGGTAAGAAAACACCACGTTCAATGTTATCTGCCTATGACATCATGCATATTCTATAGAAGCATTATTTGATGTATGTATATGCCTGAGGAAATCTGATTGAGGTTTTCATGATTTGCTTAAAGCTGTCTTAAACCACAGTGGGGGCTCTGTCAGAGCTTCAGTCTGGCATCTGTAGTGGGACTGCTTTCTAATCCAAGGGCTGATGTGTGTTTTGTGCTGGCTTTGCCAATTTTTTGCTAATGAAACATAGAGCCGGTCAGCTTTGTAGTGTGTGTTTATTCACTTTTTTTGGCCAGACCGCATAAGTGGGGCCAGCCTCATAAATGCAGATGTCTGTGACTGACTGACTGATTGAGTCACTGAGTGATGAAGTTACATCACTGGTTGGCCAAAGGCCGCCAAAACTTAGTATAGCAAAGTATCCCAGAATAAATTATACACTAACCGACAGCGATGCTAGATGTCTTGAGCCAGGCTAAAATATGTTCCATTTTCAAATGAAAAAGTAACCATTTAACTTATGTGAATATGTGATCCGTTTATCCATATAACACCTATTTGGAAATCTGCTGTGACGTTTCAAGAGATATGTGGCCAGGTCATCCTGATGAACTGATCTTTGCAGCTTGGTGATTTATTGCTGCCTGCACAGGTGTCAAACTCATTCCAGAAAGGGCCTAGTGGCTGCAAGTTTTCATTCCAACCAGGCAGAAGCACACCAGGTTCCACTCATTTAATCATATGAACTCTCTCTTTAGGCAGTTGATTGGTGCACATGTGTGGTCTTCATTGGTTGGAACAAAAGCCTGCAGCCACATGGCCCTTTCTGGAATGAGTTTGACACCCCGTAGCATTTTGTTATGTGACATAATTCCTTTTGGAAGATAAATGTTGGACTTGAACAACTGAATCTGACACATTTGTTTGTGTTAATGTAAAGTAAAGCTTAATATTTTTACTATATATACAGATACCACAGATATCACCACATTTTAATAAATACAATTTATTTAAATCAATTAAGTCAATTATATTAATTTTTATTAAGATACATAACAGTTTGAATTCTTATTATAGTTACATTACAGTTATTGCCTCTCTCTGTTTCATACATGGTCCAGCCATTTACAAGGTTTTGACCTCATGTGGTTGAATTAGGCACTGGTGTTTTTTTTTTTCTGTGTCATTGTTTCCCATTGTGAAGGCTGACACCGAGGGGGTGTGATGCTGCAAACAGCACTGAGCATTGTTGGCTGCAAGACAGCTCTAAATTCACAAACTAAGAAACGATTGCACAAGAATGCACCATTCTGACATACTTTCCAAGCAGATGTACTAGGATTAAAGGGTGGGTTCACACTTTTTCAAGTCTGTCTTAGATCAACAGTAAGGCCCAAATAAATAGTGAAACAGGTTTTTCACACTGTAATCATTCCTCCCGTTCATTCTGACTATTAAAATAGCCCTTCAAACATATTTACAATGTAAGTGATGGGGAAAAATCCACAACCCTCATTTTGAGCAAAAAAGTATTTGAAGGTTTATCTCAATCATAATTGAAGCTTCTACTGTTACAGCATTTTTAGTTAAACAATCGCTCTTTGTGCCTCAACAGTGTTTTCCTTTTCTGCAGCAGTGGAAGGATCATAGCAAAACAGGGGGAATTGCACACTAAAAAGGCCATGAAATTACTAAATTAAGTTAGAAACTAATTTGGATGACTGAAGCCTCATAATCTTCAAATACACATTTGAATACATTTTTGCATGGATGTTGTTCTGAATGAGTTTGAAAATAGCCACAACATGAGTAATGATTACAGCAAGAAAAACATGTCTGTGTTCATTTGGACTGCTGTTTTAGGAAAGATTTTAAAAATTATCATCATATCCTCTAACACTGTCTACTCCATCTTGTTTAATGAGCTTGGTGAGCAAGATAGCCCAGCACTGAACTAAATGCTCTTTAGAGACAACGTGAAGAGAAAAAAAATGCCTAGGAAACAATTTCTGTATATTTCACCTTCGCCAGTTCCCACCTATTATGTAATTTTCAATTGGTTACATGTTGTCTTTGTTACTTGCATGTTCCTAAGCAGTCAGAGCAGCTGTCTGATGATAAAAATATCACTTCAGCATGGATATAATATACTTGAATAACCTGTGCTGTTACAATAAAGTAGCACTCCTGATTTTTGTGCTTGTGAACAGTGCAGAAATAACTTGGCATCAAACTTATTATCGAATTAAATAACAGTCACATGCGGCCAATCATCGTCTCTCTCCCTGCTTTAATCTTGTGATGAACATAACACTGAGCCTTTTCTTTTTGTTGTCTTTTTCAGGAGAAGGTTTCCACAACTACCATCACACATTCCCATTTGACTACGCCACCAGTGAGTTCGGCTGCAAGCTCAATCTCACCACTGCCTTTATAGACCTCATGTGCTTCCTGGGTTTGGCCACAGACCGTAAGATGGTGTCAAAGGAAATGATAGCTGCACGCAAGCAGCGGACGGGTGATGGCAGCAACAAAAGTGGCTGAGTCACACCAGCGTAAAAACTGTTATGGATGCAGACATGTCGAACCAAGACCGAACGTAGCAACAGTGATAGCAGCATTTCGGTGAGGCAGTAGTGGTGGAGTGGTGATTACCATGCTTCTGATTATAAGTTAAACCTCTTCCAGAGACTAATATTGGCTTTAAAGAGTCGTAGACCTTTGAATAAATTGTGTGGGTCTTTTGTTTTGAAGTGTCCTCGCCTCGCCACAGCCAACAACTTGGCTACAAGCGCAAACACAGCTTTTCACCATAATATCACACAGGCACAAGGAGAATGAGGAAAAAAAATGCTAATTGGGATTTAAATCTCTATTGGTACAACCAAACAAGTCTGTTAGCAGTGTGTCAAAGCAGTGATTATAGAATAATTAATCTCTTATTTATTCATGTGCTATTTATTAATAGTCTTTGGGAGCTTTATTGAAATCCTTAATAGTGAGGTTTCTCTACAGGCAAGGTTTATTCGTGTCTGTTTTTTTAAGGGTCTTTTGGTCTAACTTCTGTCAGTAGTGCTTTGTTTCACTCCGCAGCGAGTGTAGTTTGATCTCAATATTTGTTCAGCTTTTTTAAGCTAAGGTTTTCTTTATTTTTGGTAAGCCAGTAGTCTTACTAAACCATAAGCTGCTGTGTTCAAGGCCAACACCAAGACAGTCAATACACTTTTGAACTGTCCCTGTGTGTCACATCAGAGCAACCCCAGGCGAATTCAGTTCAAATCTGTTATTTCTCACTAAATGTTTCCTGTCCAAGGGGCTTTTGTTAACGAAAGTCTTCATATGGGAATAAGTTCTCTGGTGTAACACAATGTATACCTCTGGTTGAGTAGTGAAGCTGCCTCGGACTCCATTATCCAACCTCGTCATGGAGACATCTCTGCACAAGCATAAAACCAGAGTTTTCACTCTTAATCGGACAAGAGAGAATTGTTTATTTTTATTGTGAATCTAGATATAAGGTCTCCCTCTCCCTCAGATAAGGTCAATGAGGCATTTTTAGGAGGTGCATTAACCTTTTGTGCTGTCTTGATATAATTCAAACATATATCAGGACTCTTGCCCAAATGCCTTATAAGGGTAATACATTGTACTTTTCAGTTGCACACTTATTTAAAAAAATTCGAGTGCAAGTTATGGAAATCAATTAGGGCTTAAATTTGCTGTCTAATAAAAGCTGTGTTGTGACTGTCTGTAAGGAACTCTCAAAGAACTGAAATCCCTTATTTATGATACAAAAGAGGGACCATTTAAAAAAGGCATCTTGAAAAAAGTCAGTTATTTTGATTTAATCTTTGAATAAGCCAAAAGATTGCTCTTAAATAGGATATTGTTGTAATATTTGACACACTCTCTTTTCCTGTACAACAATTTTTACAGTGTTAACTTCTTGAAGTTTGAATGCCTTAAAAAATGGCACATTTTTTCAAAGAATGTTTTTGCCCACTGTATGTACCATAAATAAACCAAATTTTCTACCTGTGACAAAGTATGTTTTGCTGTTTTTGTTTGATTTCTGTAATACTCCTTATTCATATACTGAATAAAAAAATGATGAGCATACCATTTCTGTAACATTCTTTATTAGTGGCTTATGGATACTACTACAACAACTATTGACATTAATAATGAACCACAGCTATTGAAATGACCACAATACATTAGCTATACTATAAAGAATTATTCAAATGTAAATATAATATATAAAATATATATAGTATAACTGCTCACAACATAGTACTTGTGTTTAGTAACTGTATTCTCAGTATTTTTAGACAATATGTGATGGCAGCTAAAAAAAAAAGAAAAAATGTGAAATGTGCAGGAAAACATGTGCCTATATGTGAGTTCATCCAGTGAAAAGCTGTTCCACATGTGACAAATGGTTGTCAGATTTTAAAACTTCCATTGTGCAGTACAATGATTAATGATGGCATTTACAGAAAACTTTACTGATAGTTGTGAGTTTGACTAACATCTGTCAGCACAATGCACACTATGCTGCTCCAGCAGAGATTAAAGTGTTAT